>APFE031703224.1:24535-52884 GCA_000404065.3 Pinus taeda
ATCATCCACCATCCATCACATCATATTTAAGAGAAAATTCTAAGGTTCAAGCAGTGGAAGATCACATCAAGCATCAACAACAAGTTCTCCAACTCTTAAAGGATAACCTCACCCTGGTGTAGAATAGAATGGAACAACAGGCAAATCAACATCGCAACGAAAGAAGTTTTGATGTAGGTGATTGGGTATTCCTATGGCTACAACCATATAAACAAATGTCCCTCAAGCAAGCTAAGAAGGATAATAAATTATCACCAAATTATTATGGTTTGTACAAGGTGTTGCAAAAGATAGTTACTATGGCATACAAATTAGATTTTCCTGCAGCTTCTTGAGTGCACCCAGTTTTCCATGTTTCATGCTTAAAGAAGGTTATAGGTGACAAGCTTCCAGTTCAAACAATATTGCCAGAAATTGACGAGGAATGAAAAATCATATTGTAACATGAAGTAGTCAAAGAAACAAGAACTCAACAAATACGAAATCGATTAATTCCAGAGTATCTCATCAAGTGGAAGAACTTACCCGTTGAAGATTCCACATGGGGGGATGAGAATTTTATATAAAAGCATCTAAAACTACTCAAGCATTGAGGACAAAATTTCTTTGAAGGAAAGGGGCATGTTATGTCCCTATAATACTAGTGATTCCCCCATTACTATCGTCGTTGTATCCCTTATTGTTATCGTTGTGCCCCTATTGTCCCCATATTGTTATTATTGTGCCCCATAGAATCCCACTATTGTTATTTTTGTGCCCTTATATTATTATTGTTAGGTCAACTTTGGTTATATTGTGACCCCTTAGACTACTATATATAGAAAGGAGGTTTTGTCATCTCTATCATCTAAGAATTGTTCATTTGTGTAATGTGAGGGAGGTTGTCCCCTCGAAGAGGCTTATTTCTAAGGCGTTGATCTATCTTTTCTATATTTTTGTGAGCCGGTTTCATAACAAAATACTATATATCTTTTAGTTGATGGACTAATTATAATATTTCAATGGACTCTTAGATTAAATCTAATGGTTTGCATACATTTCAATGATGAAATTAATCCTAACCCACTCCTTATCATTTCATCCCATTTTACCTTGAAAATCTCCTTATCACAATGAATTCAATTCCCTAAACTCATGATGATAACAATGGATCGTATCTTATGGATCATGGGTAATTATGAGTTCAAAAGGATAATCCCACTTTTTCTTAACCCAAACCACCTCTCAAGAAGGGATGAGGATGTGGAAGCATTACTCTATTCCATTTTGATTGTCCAACCTGACTAGATAACTGAAGAAAGGGAGGAATTGATGAACAACTAAGAGTTGTGGGCACCCATTCAAACGTTCAAACAAGATCCCAATACACCAGATACATTTATCTAGAAAAATGACTCATTGTAGTACAAACATCACTTATATCTATGTAAGAATTCCCAATTCAAACAAAATATTATTTTGGAATTACACACCTCTCCTTTAGGAGGGCACTCATGGGTCAAGAAGGATTTTTTTGGGATGGCATTAAATATGATATTCAAAAGTTTGTAGGAGAATGTTTGGTTTGCCAAAAATATAAAGTTGAAACAATTAAGACCCCTATTTGTTATAACCTTTAGCCATTCCAAGTTAGCATTGGGAGGAGGTCTCAATGGATTTTATCACATGTTTACCCAATTTTAAAGGAAATTGTGTCATCATTGTGGTAGTTTATAGAATTACCAAGAATGCACAATTTTGTGCGTTATCCCATCCGTTTAAATCTAGTACAGTTGATACTACATTTATGGAAACAATTCAAAAGCTACATGGAAACCCAAAGATTATTGTTAATCACAAAGATCCCATTTATTGGGTTGTGTTATACTCTTTCCATGACTATCTCACGCTTGAAGAGGTCACTGGGGGGTGGTAGCACCTTGTGCAGGGTCCGAGGCAACACCCCGAGAATTTATTTTGGAACCTATATTAGGTGGGTGGACCTACTTATGGTTTTGTGCATGGATTTCACACATGGTTTTGGGCATGATGGTTTTCTATCCATGATATTTTGTAGATATGGTCAAGGGAACTACGATTATGTTTTAATCCAGGGTTAATGGATTGGGATTTATAGATTGTAACATTGAAAGGAACATAATGAAAAATCAATCTGGTAGTCCCAGTTTTGGGATCCAGGGGAAATCTCTGTGTATATCTATTTTATGTTTCATTCTCTCTCCATTGTTTATTTTCTGTTTTTATAATTCCTATGTAGGTAATTTCTGTACGGGGTTAAAACCTACATTTGGTATCAAAGTTGTTTTGGCTTCAAGGGGACACCTTTATTACTGAGGGGTTTTGCTCGGGCTTGTGGTAGACCTTGTTTAGTGGGAGATCTGCGAGATCGATTCTTGTGGTGAAAGAAGATGACGAGCAGTGGAGAGATAGTGATCGAGAACTTTAATGGTTAGAGTTTTGAGTTGTGGAAACTCAAGATGGAGGATATGCTGGTGGATAAACATCAGTGGATTGTGGTAGATCCAGGTATTAAACCAACAAATGTTAGCTGAAGACTGGGCGAAGTTGGATCGAAAGGAAAAAAAAAAATAGGATTGTGTGTCTCAGATTCAGTATTTCTGAATGTATTAGGGAAAGCTTCGATGAAGGCTTTGTGGGACAAGTTAAGGACTTTGTACCAATCCATCTCTAGGGAATAAACTGTTCCTACGAAAAAGGTTGTATAACTTGAGGATGAAAGATGGAGACTCAGTGACAAAGCATCTGAACACATTTAATATTGTGGTAAGCCAATTATTATTTGTTGATATTAACATTTTAGATGAAGATAAGTGCATCAGTTTGTTGTGTTCTCTACTAGATTCATGGGATAGTTTGGTTGTTCCAATAGGTAGAAATGCGACTACCTTGAAGTTTGATGAAATAGTCTCATCCTTGCTACCGGAGGAGATGAGACAAAAAATATGGAGGGCTAGAATGGTGATGCCTTGTTTGTATGAGGACGGTCCCATAATAGAAATAAAAATAAATCCTCGAGTGGGAGATCTAAATCTAGAGGGAGATCTAAATCTCCAGGAAAACCTGTAAAGGTTTGATGGAAATGCGGAAAGGAAAGGCACTTCAAAAGGGACTGCAAATATAAAGCTCCTGAAAAAGGAAAGGGATTTGATGATGCTCCTTCTACAAAGACAAAAACCACCTCAGATGAATTTGGGGATGTGTACTTGGATTCTTCTTCAAGTACACATGTAGATCACAAGGCATGGTTTATTGACTCATGTGCATCTTTTCACTTCACTCCACATAGAAAGTGGTTCTGCGAGTATGAGAAATATGATGGTGGTGATGTCTCCTCAGGGGATGACATGAAGGATAGAATCATAGGTCACAGAAAAGTCAAGTTGAAGTTGCAAGGTGGAAGGATTAGAACACTTCCGGGTGTTCTGCATATTCCTGCATTGGCCAGAAATCTGATTTCTGTAAGCAGGTTGGATGATGCAAGTGTGAAACAATGTTAGAGAAAGATACCTGCAAGATGGTTCAGGAAGCACTGAAATTGATGTGGGGAGTTCAGATTGGAACTTTGTACAAGCTTCAAGGTAGCACTATTATTGATGGGCGCAACAGTTCTATGGTTCTTGAAAGTGGAGCAGAAAATTTAGTGGTATTTGGAGAAAATATCATGCTATGGAATCAAAGGCTTGGACATATTGGAGAGAAGGGCCTTCGAATACTTCATGGTAATGGTATGATAGAAGGTATGTCTAATTGCTCTTTGGATTTTTATTTTTGTGAAATTTTTGTATATGGGAAACAGAATCAGATGAGTTTCCCCTCTGGTGCTAAGAGGGCGAAACAGATATTAGAGCTTGTGCACAATGAGATGTTTGGACCTGTGTCGGTTCCATCACTGGGTAAGTTTGTGTACTATGTATCATTTATAGATGACTTCTCAAGGAATACATGGATATATTTCCTCATGAAGAAATCATAAGCCTTTGACACGTTCAAAAAATTTAAGGCTCTAGCGGAAAACCAGACAGAGAAGAAGATAAATGTAATGAAGACAGATAATGGTGGAGAGTTTTGCAAGAAGGAATTTGAAGAGTTACATAAGAAGCGTGGTATAGCATGACACAAGACCACTCCATATACACCTCAGAAAAATGGAATTGTAGAAAGAATGAACAAGACATTGATGGAAAAGGCAAGAAGCACACTCAGTGGTGTGGGGTTGGGACAAGAATTCTGGGCAAAGGCAGCAGAGACTGCATGTTACTTGGTCAATAGATCACCTTCATCAATGTTGGAGGATAAGACTCCACAAGAGGTATGGGATGGTAAAAAATATTGTCTTTCACATTTGAGGGTATTTATATGTGATGCATATGTACATGTTCCAAAGGAGAAAAGAAGAAAGTTTAGTAAATTTGAAAAGTGCATCTTTATTGGGTATAAGGATGGTTTAAAAGGTTACAAGCTTTGGAACCCAGAAACAAGGAAGGTTGTGTACAACCAAGATGTGGTGTTTAGAGAGGTGAAAGATGTTATTAAACATGAAGTCCTACAAAAGGAACCCGATAAGATAAAGTTTGAGCTAAAGGAGGAAGAATCAGACTCTACAACAGAAGAGGAATCAAAATATGAAGAGCCACAAACTCTGGTTGTGAGAAGATCAATTCGAGAAAGAAGGAAACCAGAAAGGTATAGTACATCTGCTTTCTATTCAAATTTTTCTTTATATATTACTGATGATAATCCAAAAACTGTGAGGGAAGCAGTAGATTCATAGGATGGAAAACTCTAGAAAGAGGCCATGGTTGATGAAATGTCATCTTTGCACAAAAATGAGGCTTGGGATTTGGTGGAGTTGTCGGCTGGAAGGAAACCCATTGGCAACAAATGGGTGTTTAAGAAGAAGATAAATGTAGAAGGAAAGGTGGAGAAATACAAATCTCGGTTGGTAGCAAAAGGTTATTCCTAGGTGTCGGGAACTGATTTTGGTGATATTTTTTCTCTTGTTGCCAAGGTAGCTTCCATTAGATTACGTTTATCTGTAGCTACTGATTTTGATTTTGAGGTAGAATAGATGGATATGCAAACAACATTTCTTCACAGGGATCTGAAAGAAGAGATCTACATGAAGCAACCTGAAGGCTTTGCAGTGAATGGTAAGAAAGAACTAGTTTGCAAGTTGAAAAAGTACTTTATGTGTTAAAACAATCACCAAGGATGTGGTATAAAAAATTTGATACATTTATACGGGGACTTGGCTTCACCAGAAGTAAAGCAGATCACTGTGTGTATTTTAAATTAATTGGTGACTGTGTTATTTATCTGGTCTTGTATGTGGATGATATGTTTCTGGTTGGAAATGGCAAAGAAATTATCCAGGATTTAAAGACCCAATTGTCCTCCAAATTTGACATGAAAGATATTGGTGTTGCAAACTATATTTTGGGCATAGAAATTAAATGAGATCAGGCAAAGAGGAAGCTTTGGTTAAACTAGAGGAAGTATGTCAAGAATATACTATAGAGGTTTAATATGCAAGATAGTAAACTGGTGAAGGTTCCTATTCTTGTAGGTGTAAAGTTATCTGCTGAACAGTGTCCCAAGACACAAGAAGAGGAAGAGGACATGTCCTGTATTCCATATGCAAGTGCAGTCAGTAGCTTGATGTATGCAATGGTCTGTACTAGACTATACATTGCACATGCAGTGGGAGTATTGAGCAGGTTTATGTTAAAAACAGGGAAGGAGAATTGGACAACAGTGAAGCAGGTTTTTCAGATATTTGCATGGCACTAGTGATTATGGTTTGTGCTACCAAGGAAGACTAGGATTATAAATTTTTTGGACATTGATGGCTTTGTTGATGTAGACTGGGCTAGAGATCTAGATCAGAGAAGATATAAAAGTGGGTATGTGTTTAACTTATTTCGAGGTGCAATCAGTTGGATGAGTAAGAGATAGTTTGTAGTGGCACATTCAACTACATATGTAGAATACATGGAAACCACTCATGCAAGTAAGGAAGCAGTTTGGTTGCATAGATTGTGTTCAAGTATGGGGTTAGTACAATGAGCTATAAGGATATGCTGTGACAACCAAAGTGCAATTTTTTGGCAAAGAACCCTGCTTATCATTCAAAGAAAAGAACATTGATTTATAGTATCACTTTGTGAGGGATATGGTTGAGGACAAAAAGGTGTCGTTGGTAAAGGTGGGCATTTTGAAGAATATTGTAAATGCATTGACAAAGTCTGTGAGCACTGATAATTTCTCTTGGTGTAGGGAAATCATGGGTGTTGTAGGGTTGGATCAATGACTAAGCTCTCTTGTGGAAAGAAAACAACTAGGAGAATGTTGGGTTGTGTTATATTCTTTCCATGGCTACCCTATGTGCAGTGCCCCAGGTATTTTTTTTTTGGACCCTATATTAGGTGGGCGAACCTACCTATGGTTTTGTGCATGGATTTTGCACATGGTTTTGGGCATGATGGTTTTTTGTCCATGGTTTTTTTTAGAGTCCAGTCAAGGGAACTATGGTTATGTTCTAATCCAGGGTTAATGGATTGGGGTTTATGGATGCTTCGACATGTATATATATGTATTGTAACATTGAAAGGAACATAATGAAAAATCAATCTGGTAGCCCCAGTTTTGAGATTCAGGGGAAAACATCTATTTTATGTTGTATTCTCTTGCCATTGTTTATTTTCTTTTTTTAGAATTCCTATGCAGGTAATTTTTGTACAGGGTTAAAACCTACACCATTTTCACTGAAATTTTTAGACAAAATTATTTTCTTGTCTTGGTACTCAATTAGATCATAGTTCGTCTTATCATCCTCAATCTAACGGGAAAACTGAGATAGTGAACAAATGTTTGGAAGGATATATTTGTTGCTTTGTATGTGATAAACAAACACTATGGTTCAAGTGGTTACCTCTGGTTGAATGGTGATATAACACTTCCTTCCATACTATAGCAAAAATGACCCCATTTATGGAACTTTATGGATATCATCCACCATCCATCACATCATATTTAAGATAAATTCATAAGGTTCAAGCAGTGGAAGATCACATCAAGCATAAACAACAAGTTCTCCAACTCTTAATGGATAACATCACTCTGGCACAAAATCAAATGAAACAACAAGCAAATCAACATCACAATGAAAGAAGTTTTGATGTAGGTGATTGGGTATTTCTATGACTACAACCATACAAATAAATATCCTTCAAGCAAGCTAATAACGATAATAAATTATCACCCAAGTAATATGGTCCTTACAAGGTGTTGTAAAATATTGGTGCTATGACATAAAAAGTGGAGCTTACTGGATATTCCCAAGTACACCCAGTTTTTCATGTTTCATGGTTAAAGAAGGCTATCGATGACAAGCTCCCAGTTTAAACAATATTGTTAGAGCTTGATGAGGAAGGAAAAATCATATTAGATCCTGAAGCAGTCATGGAAACAAGAACCTGAAAACTATGTAATCGATCAATTTCAAAATATCTCATTAATTGGAAGAACTTACCCTCTCAAGGTTCCATATGGGAGCATGATAATTTTATACAGAAGCATCCATAAATACTCAAGCGTCGAGGACAATTTTTTTTTGAAGGAGAGGGGCATGTTAGGTCCCTATAATACTAGTGTAGCCCCCTTATTATTATTGTTGTTCCCATGTAGCCCCTATATTGTTATTGTTGTGCCCCATAGAAGCCCACTATGGTTATTGTTATGTAGGCTTTGATTATATTGTAAGCTCTTATACTCTTATATACAAAAAGGAGATCTTATCATTTGTACCATCCAAGAATTGTATATTTATGTGATATAAAGGAGGCTTCCTCCTCGAAGAGACTATTTTTTAAGTCGTTGATCTATCTTTTCTTCTATTTGTGATATGGTTGCATAACAATAATCTTATCTGTCCATAGATTAATATTGTCACTGTTTCCTAGCTTCCAGTACAATTCTAAGTGGATTAGGTGGGATTATAAAACAAATAATTTCATATCGAGGAACATCCTTTAATTATTGTTGGGCGCAGAATCCCCCAAGGGCAGTTTTGGGGCTAAAAGCCCATATTTTGGTCCAATTTTGTAATCCAAATGTAAAAACTTTGCATTTTGTGGTCACGAAGTGCGTAGATGTTAAAGAGTCATAGGGTTGTCTGCCCTTATTTTGGAAATGTAATGTTGGCTATAGAAGATCTACCCATGGTCCACGGACCATGGGATTGAATAAATATAGCTAAGCTCTAAGTAGATAGAGATAATTAATTGAATAATGGAATCAAGCAAGGTATGATGTATGAGAGATAACTCTGAGTAGAATTCTAAGTTTTGGTTCGTAGCATAGGTAGAGGCTCTGCAGTTGAGTGCACAAAGGCCTATTAGTCCACAACTGAGTGCGCAAGGCAGGTCGAGTCTGTAAATGTTCGGGATTATTAATAAAGAGAAGTATTCTACAATTTCTGTGTCTTTATTTCCTATTTATGCATCTTGTTAAATTGGGTATAAATTTCACTTATAATGCTTATATGATGCACAAATATATATAATTGTGTTGGATAAGTGACCGCAAGTAAGAACATATATTTACACGAAGCTAACTAAGATCTGTTAATAAGACAAGTAAGATACTTAGCATGCTTTGGGAAATATCACAGTTTGCTGCCCTAACAGTGCGAAAGTATATCAGCCCAGGATTAGGGCTGCACGAAAGCTGATTATACCTTTTCGTGAAGGTGCTAAAGGACGAACAAAGGGTTAAGAAACCTATGCGCAGGTAGCTATAGCTGAGATAAACCAACATGATAACCATCTCAAGGGTGTGGAAAATTGGTTCCAACATCCCCCCATATTGCTTCGGGTGAGACTTCAATCCGTGCTCCATAGGCTGATGCCGAAAGGGTCAGTAGTGTAGGGATTTGTTTGGCTAACTAACACTGAACCTGGGTCAGGCTCCCAAAAGAAAACAAATGGTTCCATTGCCGGGACTAGAATCTGCATAAGAGATGTGTGATGTTGTATCAGTGGAATCCAACTAAGAAAGAAATTGAAGGCTGGTTGGACAGTAGGATTCACGAATTTGTGGCACAGGAAAATAGAAACCCGTGACTATCAAAAGAACAGTGGTTAGACCAATACTTGTATACGGAGATCCACGAAATCTTTTTCGCCTCCTTTCCTACTGAGCTATATGAGTGGATCGCGAAGCTAGCAGATAGCCAAGGAAGGTGGAAACTTGACGGTCCTATTGTGTGGACCCCATAGCTAGTGCGAAGGTTGGAAGCATCAGAGGATAAGATTGCATGCACTGTCAATCATTGGCTCAATCGCATCATAGGAGGATTTGTTATTGAATTTGCAGTCGACACCTCAGTCAACTATAGCAAGGCAGTGCACGCTTTTTCAAAGGAACACGAAGTAAGTACGTTAAATCTCTGAATACTTGGCTTAAAATGTTGTTGTGAAAAAAATGGGTTATGCATATACCTTGATATTTGGGACTATGAGAAGTGAAAAAAGTTACAAAGGGTCCGAAGTATAGCCCCTTGATTTCACCTCCGCAAAGGGACAAAGAAGGGATAGCGAAGGTCTCTCCACGAAGTTCTATTTAGTTGATAAGACAAGGATTCCCGTGAATACCGCCTCTGCCAACACCGCCTCTGTCTTCACCACCATCACCTCCAACTTCACCCATACCACCTCCACCCGTACCACCTCCACCACCACTGGGATTCAATATGGAAAACACAGTGAAGTTACCTTTGTTCAAAGGTTCGGGAAATGAGGATCCAGACCAATTCTAGTTCATTATGAGGGCTGTATGGGAAGCTCAAGGTGTTACTGATGACCATATAAAGAAAGCGACACTGGTTAGTTCTCTGCAAGATTGCGTGTTAACCTAGTACATTAAGTACTTTAACGAAAACTCAAATGCTAGAGTACTAGACATCCAAGTAGCGCTAAATAGGGAATTTAGTGAGTCACAGTTGATTGTGGGATTCAAAGAGATCACAATGCGACCAAGCGAGACACCATGGGAATTAGATCAAATATTGAAGTGTCAAATCCGTGAAGCCAATATGAATTTGATAGATGGACAACATCGCGAGTGGTTTGTGGCTTCACTACTACCCCACTTAAGGAGCGTGTTGTCACAGTAGAAGCTAACAATCAGGAAAAGGCCTTGGAGATTTCCATGAGACTACATGAGACTCCGATGCAAGATCCTAATCTAGGAGTTCAACAGATCCACATGCAGCTGCAGAATTTGTGCCTTGAGATGCAAAATCTTAAGCAGGATAGGACGGTTTGACTAGAGGTGTGCAAGGAGGTATGGTGTTTGAAATGAAAGAGTCAGGGTCATGAAAAAGATCACTGCCTAGTCTTTAAAAATTACCTTGTAGGAGGAGGACCAATGCATTTAAGGCCAGAAGCTCAAGTAAGACCTAGCGTGATGCCTACTTTATGGTGCGCTATCTGTCAAGTAGCTGGAAAACATGCCACAGATAACTGGAAAACATGCCACACATAACTGGAAAACATATCACGAATAGCTGCCACTTGCTACAGAAGCATGTGCAAATGTTAGAATAGTTGTTCTGTAACTTTTGCAGATCAATAGGACATGATGAGCATACCTGTAGGAGCTATGAATTGATGATGGATAGAAATCTCACCTATAGGGTTCAGGCCGAAACACAACCCCTTGACCAGAATGTAGGGATGGCACGAACATGATTTCAGGGGCACAAACGAGTTTGAGGTGAATGAGGACCTGGTAGAGGTCGCAAAACACTGATTTGCTACAATTGCGGAGGGCCAAGACACTATGCCCACGATTGCACTAATCCAATGCGCCCGTCGTGTAAGTATTGCACTCTGTTTGATCATGAAACTGAAGATTGTCCTATGCTGATATCCAAGATATGTGACAAAGGGGTGCTACCACCTCCCCCAACTCAGAGCCTACAGATGATGAGGTCTGAGCTGCACGAGGAAGACCCGAACGTAAATATAGTGCTCTAGAGTGGAATTGTGATGGGGGATAACAAGGGTAATCAACTAGAAGATAGTACATGGGTTCGCAAATCCCTATTGAAAGATGCCAATTTTGATCTGAAGCACACTCGTGAAGCATTCATGGAAGCTAAGAAGAGCTTTACTGAGGCATCCGCTTCAGGAAGCAAGGATAAACTGGAGCCGAAGATGGACCCCTCTATGCACACAACTTTCTTGGAAACCTGTATGAGGTTACTGCGTGACAGTAAGGCTGTGAAAGGGTTACAAGAACTTATCAATAGATGTGGTGGGATAACAAGGGTAATCAACCAGAAGATAGTACATGGGTTCGCAAAGCCCTATTGAAAGATGCCAATTTTGATCTGAAGCACACTCGTGAAGCATTCATGGAAGCTAAGAAGAGCTTTACTGAGGCATCCACTTCAGGAAGCAAGGATAAACTGGAGCCGAAGATGGACCCCTCTATGCACACAACTTTCTTGGAAACCTGTATGAGGTTACTGCGTGACAGTAAGGCTGTGAAAGGGTTACAAGAACTTATCAATAGATGTGGTGGGACCATGCCAGGTGAACTGCGCATAGTCTGTAAGATCGGAAAGCATAAGACAAGGACGGGGCGTGAAATGAGACTTACCGTGCAAATCAAAGAATACAAAATGGATCAAGTAATTTTGGATTTGGGATCATATGCGAATATTCTATCGAAACAAACATGGGAGCGAATGGGGAAACCTCTACTGCAATGGTCTCCGATTCAGTTGAGGACAGTGAACCAACAAAAAATCATACCCATGGGGTGGATGCAACAAGTGACTGTGGATATTAAGGGAGCAAGCACGCTAGCTGATTTTGAAGTAATAGAGATTGTTGATGACAACAACCCCTACCTTACGCTCTTTGGAATTGACTAGGCTATTGATATGAATGGGGTCAATCTGAAGAAGTGAAATATGATCTTTGAGAGGAAATCACTGCGTGTAATAATACCCTTGGATCCTGCTAAAGGATCTCACTACACAAAACCAGTTCATGATTATGAGAGTGATGATGATCTGGACTGCATCTAAAATATAACAGCGCAAGACCAAGACTAGTGAATCCCACCACAGATGGACAGATCACATGGGAGCGTGAGATTTCCTACACTTCGAACTACGACAAAGAAATAAAATGTTGGCAAAATTAGTTACATGAGGTAACTACGCTGAATTGCAACATGATGATTCGGTCACTGCATTTTGTGTCGCCAGAGGTAATAAATTTGCCTATTTATGATGGTCTAAATGAGATAGATATCTTTTTGGATGAATTTGAAAGGGAGGTGCCAAAAAAGCAATGCTTCCAAGCCTTGGATTAGGCACTGCGCGCTACACCCGCAAGATGGTGGGTACACACAAGGGAAGTTTCGATGATTGGTGCAAATGTAGGAAAATGATGCGAACAGAATTTGGGAAACCTAATATGCGACTGACAAACAAGTATGATGGGTAGAATGATCCACACATGCATCTGGCCAAATGGACACATGCTTATGGAGAAAAGCCACAACCATAGTGGGTTCACCTATTCAATCATACGCTGGATGTTATCCCAATGAATTGGTATGTAGAAAGAGAGCTTTTCCATGGGACAAATGAATGGGATATCCCGCGCAAAGGATTCATGATGATATTTAGTTTTGAGGACGGGTTTGACAATATTGATGAAGTGCTACAAGCGGTGAAAGCAACCATATTTAGGATACTGTAGGATCCTTTAGACCTGACGCAGTTTGAATGGGATGCTCAGCTGAGTCGTGCGTTGGAATGTTATATTGTAACTACTAAATAATAGGATGAGGATCCGTGAAATATTAAAATTCTAGAGATAGAAGGCCACTGTGAGGTTCAGGGATCACAGATTGATAACCCTAATATAACTGCCCCAGTGAAAACTAGACAGGTGAACATTGGTACAGAGGCAGAACCCAAGTTTGCAAAGATTAGAGACTATTGGGATGACGCGACGATGGATAAGGTCATTGAATTACTCCTCAAGTATAAGGACTTATTCCCTACCAAGTTTATGGATTTTAAAGGAATAATTAGAGACCTGGGATTGATGAAGGTCACGCTAAAGCCTGACAAGAAGCCAGTTAAGCAGAGGCCTTACCGCTTAAATCCAAAATACAAGGAGAAGGTTCGCTTAGAGCTAGAAAAAATGCTAGCAGTAGGCATCATTGAGCTTGTGGAATAATTCGATTGGGTAAGCCCTATGGTGGTGCAAAAGAAGAAGCAGAAGGATGAAATAAGGATATGCGTGGATCTGAAAAAACTGAATGACGCTTGTGTGCATGATCCTTTCCCAACTCCGTTCACAGATGAAGCATTAGACAATGTAGGTGGCCATGAAGCATACTCCTTCACTGATGGGTTCTCTAGGTACCATCAAATCAAAATCATGTTGGAGGATAAGAGAAAGACAACCTTCGCAATTGAGTGGGGTTGTTTTCAATACACTGTATTACTATTTGGGATGAAGAATGCACTAGCTATCTTTTCGTGCATGGTTGTGTGACATTCAAGGAATTCATTCATAAATTCTTGGAGGTCTATTTTGATGATTAGACTATATTTGAACTGGTTAAGTGCCATGTGGCGAGCTTGCACTTGATGTTGGATACCTGTCAAAGATACCAGATCACGCTCAACCTTAAGAAGTGTTTGTTTTGCATTCCTTTTGGGAACCTATTGGGGCATGTGGTTTGCAGACAAGGGATAATGGTAGACCCCATGAAGATCATGGTAATTATGAACTTGGAAGCGCCGTGGAGTGTGAAACAACTATGCACTACCTTGGGGCATACAGATATTACAGAAAGTTTATCAAAGGCTATGCCCAAATCACTGGGCCTATGGAAAAATTGTTGAAAAAGGATGTCTCGTTTTACTGGAATGATGACTGTAAGAAAATCTTAGATATATTGAAAGAAAAGATGGATACCACGTGATTCTAGTCTTCCCAGACTGGAAGAAACAATTGCATGTACATGTTGATGTGTCATGTATAGCGTTGGGGGGAGTACTAACACAGGATGATGGAGAAGGCTTGGACCACCCTATTGCATTCAAAAGCCACAAATTATCCAAAGTGTAGAAGAACTATTCCACCACTGAGTGCGAGGCGCTAACATTGGTGTATGTGCTCCAGAAGTATCGACACTACTTGCTACGAGGTCACTTTAAGATGTATATGGATCACTATGCGCCAAAGTACTTGGTCAATAAGCCTGTGTTGGGGGGGGAACTTGCAGATGGCTCTTATTGTTCCAAGAGTACAATTTTGAAGTTGTTACGAAGCTTGAACGATTGAACATGAGACTAGACCATCTATCGCACATCGAAACAGGGGAGGAACCTACTAATTTGGAGGAAAAATTACCTGACGTGCATTCTTTGCTGTGTGCATCACGGATGGACATTTTGAGGATATAATACACTTCCTAACAACTGGAGCTACAACGGAAGGATACTCTATCTGGAAAAAGAAGGAATTATTGGTGCGCGCAGTAGATGTCTCTGTCATTGCTAGGCATCTATACAATATGGGGACTGATGAGATGCTGCGAAGGTATGTACTTGAGTTTGAACAAAGAAGCATCCTCGCATATGCTCATGGGGGCGCCGCAGGAGGACATTATGCAGGGAGAGAAACCGTGTAGAAGATTCTACGCGTAGGGTTA
Source organism: Pinus taeda (assembly GCA_000404065.3). Taxonomy (NCBI): domain Eukaryota; kingdom Viridiplantae; phylum Streptophyta; class Pinopsida; order Pinales; family Pinaceae; genus Pinus; species Pinus taeda. The sequence goes on from APFE031703224.1 coordinate 39,311, forward strand.
TGGTGGCTAACCCTTCATTAGGATTCAAAATCATATTGCAAGGCATGTGATGTATGTCAAAGAATAGGTAAGCCATCACGGAGGGATGAAATGCTTTTGAATCCACAAATGACGTTGCAACCTTTTGAAAAGTGGGAAATAGATTTTGTAAGACCAATTCAGCCCCAAGGAAAGATAGGCATGAGGTACATTATCACTGCGATGAAGTACTTGACTCATTGGGAAAAAGCGTAGTCGGTGAAAGATTGCATGAGCGTGACGACCGTGAAGTTTCTATTTGAACATGTATTGACACCATTATCACTATGACAGAGTACTTGACTCGTTAGGCAGAAGCGCAGTTGGTGAAAGATTACACGGACACGACGACCACAAAGTTTCTATTTGAGCATGTACTGATGCGATTTGGATGTCCAAAGATCTTGATGAGCGATTGAGGTACACACTTCCTGAATGAGACAATTAGCACACTTACGGAGGAATTTTAGGTGTATCACCAGAAGAGCACACATTATCACCCACAAGCTAATGGGACAGTGGAGGCGTTCAACAAAGTGCTTGAAAATGCACAGACCAAGGTATGCAATGCTCAACAAAGTGATTGGGACCTACGCATACTTATAGTATTATGGGCTTATCAGACAATGTGTAAGAAGTTAACAGGACAGACACCCTTTAGGCTGGTATACGGGGTTGAAGCAGTAATACCTATGGAATACATCGTGCCTAGTCTGTGCATAAAAGCACTCACAGTTATGATGGATCGCGAAGCACTAGAAGAGAGACTCGCACAGTTGGATGAGCTTGAAGTAGAGAGATTCTTGGCTGGATTTCACTAGCAGGTCCAAAAGAAGCGCAAAAAGGCATGGCATGATTGACATATTAAGCTGTACACCTTTAAGGTGAATGAATTGGTGTTGTTGTACGATAGTAATTTTGATAAATTCCCCAGAAAATTTAGGATGCACTAGTTAGGACCGTATGTTATTAAGGAGATTACCAATGATGGCGCGATCCAGTTGGTTAAGTTGAATGGAGATCCCTTCCCAGGAAAGGTGAATGGCAGTCATTTGAAGCCATACACAGGTGGCCCGACCATTTGACTAGATGACAGAAGCACAATATTAGCGCTCCAGGCAGCTAAAAGGAGGTGTGGGACTATAAACTACATTGCCTGGGAGCTGCACGATTTTAGGACTGTGTGAAGCAATGAAGTGTCATAGGGTCCGTGACAATGTGAAGACAACTGCGCTAGTGTGCAGGTCTATTGGAAAGTGACTGTTAAAGTTACTATTCACAATTTGATGGTTGGTTTGAGGCCAAATGGAGTGGGCGATAGGCATTTAAGGTGAGCTTTATGGATTAGATTCTTGGAAATCTGCTGCCAATTTAGCATTAATGGGCAGAATGTGGGGGGAACTGTTGAATTTGAATTCAAAAGGCCCTATAAATTACAAGTGGCTATCCAACAAAAAACACTTGGAATTTTGAGAACTGAGTTGTTGCATGCTTAAGTATACATGAACTGAGACTTATTCGAGACTATGAAAGAAAATTCATTATTTGAGCAACTACCAGAGACACTGCAAGAATTATGGAATAACGCTATGTCAGCACTAGTAGAAGCCATGGACACAGGAGTAGTGATGGCCGAAGAAGCTGCATGGGAAGTTGCGGTAGTAGAAGCCCCAGAGAGTGCCAAAATAATAATTGAGGTCCCTAAATCACCTAGAACACTGAGATCTAAGAAAAATAAGCAAGCTATGATCTTGGTGTGTGTCTCACCAAGAAACCCACAGAGGACCAAGATCACCTTGCAGGAAAAGGGGAAGGCCATAATCTAGAAGCTGATGAGGAGGAATCTAAAGAAATCCTGGTGGATGAGGAGGATGAGGAATTGGGAGTTGAAACCCAGGGTGCAAACCCTATTACCTGGTTACCCGAATATGTTCCTCCATGCAAGAGTAAAGCTAAAGTGCTGAAAGACATAGATGAGAGCAAGAGGTCTTTGCAAAACCCATTGCTCCTAGGCAATACTGTTTTTGGGGGGCCGCACTTAAGGTGGGTTCCTGCCCAAAATTTTGAAGATTGGGACCTTACGGATCATGAAACATTCTGCATTTAGTGACTGAACAGCTAACGCACCGACGGATTGACACAACGGCTGTAATGATTGAATTGGAGTCGCATAAATGGCTCAAGGGTGTCGAGAAAGCCAAGTTTCTAAACCTACTCTGGGTGTTGCATTACCACCGCACCCTAGTGACCATCTTCATCATTAGGAAGCTGCTATGCTTGGTGCATGATGGATGTTTGTGGTTGGAGGAGCCCATTCCCATCACAGATCACTTGATTCATCGAATCACATGGCTGTCTTATTTAGGGGAGGATCCATCCAATATATCAGATGAAAAAGGTGGCGAGTTGGCCCTCGCAGAAGTGATGAAGATGAAGTTAAAGTTGGAGAAGAAGAAGTGAGGATATGACATGTCCAACATTAAGAACCCCATAGTCAAGGTCGCAACGCAAATACTAGTAGGGAAAGTGATGCAGAAGTGCCATGCAGATGAGGTGCTTGCCTGTGATTGCACTAGCGGCCCAATGTGTGGAAGGAGTCTAGTTCAATTAGGCGAATTATCTATGCAGCTAGTTCCTTACGAAATATCGTGAGACACAAGAGGAGGGAAAAACGTTTCACTACGCGTGGCTCCTGTTCTCGATCATACTGGTGGCATGGGAGCTACCTGTAGACAACCAATTCCCTTCGGTCGCGCTGGACCTTCCAGAGGTAGCAAAGTATGCTTCACAATGGGCGACCAGGGATGCACAACGGATAAAAGAAAGCAAGATATTTTGGGTATTAATGGAGATGAGCATCAGGATGGGGAATAATTGTAAGTACGATTTTAGCCTACAGTATACACCAGTTTGAAGAGTTTTGTAGAGTTCAAAGCGGATTTGCACCATGTTTTTATCAGGGTGTGGAAGGACCCCGCAATGACATGGCATAACCTACCGTATCTAGTGACTGATGATGTAATTTTTGTAGTCCTTGAGTCTTGGCCGCCGGAATAGCGCGCTCCAGCAAGCTCCGTGGTGGAAACGGATAAGTCCACCATTTAATGCAAGAAGGAAGAGACAAAGCTCCAAATGGTATAGCTGGTGAAAAAGCACAGAAAGGAGGAAGCAGAGGCTAAGGCCCAGGTAGTGCACGACACTACGAAATTTGTTGAACAATAGAGGACAGGAGGAGAAGAGTGCAAAGGAAATAAGTCACCTTCACCCGAAACTGAGGTAGAAACAGAGACAGCACAAGGTGGCATGGACCTGCAGACGACATCCACCCAACTCAAGCGTCTACGACCATGAGAGCAAGCAGTGCCATGAAAGAAAACAATGACATCAAAGACATATTTCAACCCGATCACCCTCACTAAGGGGGATTTGCATGATATTGGAAAAGTGGTGAGGAACGTCACCTCAGAGGCCCTACAACAGTTTGAAGAGCAGAAATAGTTGGTATTGGAGGCCCTCCGAGAAAAGCTACAGGAGTTGCAGTTTCTCTCTTCATAGGCTGACATAGTGTCCACGAACCTCGTGATCGGTACTTCAACTGCTGAGGAGATGTTGCGCACAAGGGTGACCAACATGATAGTGCTATCAGATGGGGCACTTACTACAGAGAAGGAGGCCGACAGGCCCACAGTTAGCAGTTTGAAAGGGGTAGGATTGAACATGGCTGTGATCCCTCAGGAGATGCTCTACCTCTTACAAGATGGAGTCACCACGAAGCTCAAGGCCTAGGCGAATTGCACTCTATAGGTGATGAGCGAGCATCGCATCAACATTGAGCAATTGGGCCTAGAGCGCAATGAGGCAGTGGAGAAGAACAATAAAGTAATTTAGGTAGTGGAGGAAGCCTACTGGATGGTCCTGGAGTTGGACATTTAGGTAGAAGAACCAGTGGAGGTGCGTATCCGCAAGTTGGCCACAGAGGTGTGCAATGCTCAAGTAGAGATAACTAGGGTTCAGTTGGAGCTGAACCTACAGATCGCAAAATTGCAGTTGAAGGCGCAACCTTCAACTCCGCCGGAAGTCAAGGAACATCATACCACCACTGTTACAATAGCAATAGTGGTGGTTGACAGTGTAGCAACAGACTACATGCAACTATTTGAATAATAATTCGAGGTCCTAACCACCTTGTAGGAGGACTCGAATGTAGAGTGCCTAGAGATAGAGGCAAATGAGCTACAATAAAGGTATGATGAGGTAAAGGGGACCGCAAACAAGTTCCTTTACATAGAGGCTCGCATGGATGCAGGAGGCAAAGGTGCTCAAGGAATAGGTGGATGCTGCTCGACATAAAGAAATAGCCTTAAAAGCATGCCTACAACCATGGATATACGAGGCTTACATGATCACGACCTCCATTGAAGGAAAACTTGCAAAACTGCAAGTAGCTCAATAGAAGATTCAGAGAAGTAGTTCAACAACAATCACCGAACAATGAGTGGAAGAAGTACAGCAGGAGGCTGCTCAGTGCACTGCCGATGTTGTGGTGATTCAAATAGAGCTGGGAGGTCTTCGCGTTAAGATCTCCGCATGTGCAAAGTGAGTTGAGGGCGAGTCACGATGTTTGTGCTGGGGGCTTGTTGGGCGCGGGATCCCCTAAGGGAAATTTTGGGGCTAAAAGCCCATATTTTGGTCCAATTTTGTAATCCAAATGCAAAGACTCTACATTTTGTGGTCGCAGAGCATGTAGATGTTAAAGAGTCATAGGGTTTTTCGCCCTTATTTTGGAAATGTAATGTCGGCTATAGAAGATCTACCCATGGTCCACGGACCATGGGATTGTATAAATAGAGCTAAGCTCTAAGTAGTTAGAGATAATTGAATAATGGAATCAAGCAAGGTATGATGTATGAGAGATAGCTCTAAGTAGAAGTCTAAGTTTTGGGTTGTAGTGTAGGTAGAGGCTCTACAACTAAGTGTGCAGAGGCCTAGAAGTCTGCAACTAAGTGCACAAACCCCTGTAGCTGAGTGCACAGGGCAGTTCGAGTCTGTAACTATTTGGACTTATCAATAAAGAGAAGTATTCTACAATTTCTGCATCTTTATTTCCTGTTTATGCATCTTGTTATATTGGGTATAAATTTCACTTATAATTCTTATATGATGTGCAAATATATATAATTCTGTTGGATAAGTGACACAAGTAAGAACATCTATTTACGCGAAGCTAAATAAGATCCGTTAATAAGACGAGTAAGATACTTAGCCTGGTTTGGGAAATATCACAGTTCGCTGCCCTAGCAGTGCGAAGGTATATTAGCCTCAGATTAGGGCTACATGAAAGCTAATTGTACCATTTCACGAAGGTGATGAAGGATAAACAGAGGGTTAAGAAACCTGTGCACAGGCAAGTATAGCTAGGATAAACCGACGTCACAACCATCTCAAGGGTGTGGAAACTTGGTTCCAACATCCCCCCGTACTACTTCGGGTGAGACTTCAGTCTGCGCTTCATGGGTTGATGCCGAAAGGGCCAGTAATGTAGGAATTTGTTTGGCTAAATAACGTTGAACCTAGGTCAAGCCCCCACAAGCCAACAATTATCTAGATGGATTCCAGGAAGTAAGCTCTTTCTCCTTCAACATATTTTTACTTCAAGATTAATTTCCATCAATCTTCTTCTTGGGTGAAAAATATATAAATTAGTTTTGCTCATATTTCCTTATTTGTTAGCAATGAACCTCTTTTTCCTCAATCCCCATAATTTTTAGGGGCCTTCACCAGATCCCATTTAAGAAAACTGATTTTTTTGGAACTTGCCTTACCACCTTCCCATAGGAATTTGTGGGTTTTATTTTTCTAAAGTTGAAAGGATGCTATGTGGAGCAAGGAGAGATGAGAACTGGTGTAAATTCTGTGTAGAGAGGAATGCCTTGATAAATCGAGCTCCCCATGAGGTAAATTTCCCTTTAAATTTTTCTAGGACTCCTTCCCATGCTTGAGATGAATTCGATTTCAGGGATATTGGAATCCTAGATATTTGAATTACTTCCATGATTCATCTATTTGAAAAAAAAATAATTATTCCAATTTTTCTTTGCTTTCTTAATGATACATTCTATGTATATATGAGATTTCCCTGAGTTCTTTTGGCTTCTAGAGTCTTCAAGAAAGCAATCCATTTTTTCTAAAATCTTCTAGCTATTATTATAGAGGCACCCCCAATAAGAGAGTGTCATTAGAAAATTGAGAGTAGTTGATGTTTTTTTTGTTGGAAAAAAAACTTTCATTATATTTTCATGACAATACAATTTACATCGTTCATCTTACTAGTCTCCCCTCTCTCTTTCCAACCATATTTTTTTAGAGTGGAGGTTGGAACTAGCCAAAATGAGCTTGTAACAACTATTATTTCCAAAGTACTTACACACATAAGCATATTTGACATAAATAAAAAGGAAACCAAAAATATCAACCACATATCAATGGGGTTGGTGAGGAGGTAGCACAGGAGGAGAAAAAAGAGGCCACCACGACCATGAAGATGGAAATCAATGTGCTCCACCCTCGCTTCCAGTCTACGAAGGTGGTCAATCATACATCAGTGCTTATGTCTCACCCTCTCGAGCTGCTCTAAAATCTCAATTTGACTGAACTGGATGTCTTGGAAGTGTGCCATGGTCTCATTTATTTCTTCATGCCTGTGGTTGCAGAGGATGTCCATGTTGAGCTGTAGTTGACATAATTAACCAACAATGGAGTCAAGGGAAGCTGGAGCTTCAACTTGACCTTGAGACTGGATTGGGGAAACCATCTCAGTTTCATCTCCCAACTTTCTGAGATGAATGACAAGGCACCATGGATGGGCTCATGACACCACACCTGCTGTTGTTTCCCCCCAGTGCATCTGGCCCACCCTCTTTGGCGAGGCATTGATAGGAAATAACAATTAACAAGAAATACGGGTGATGTTCCCCCGAAGTAGAATTCCTTATAAAAACAACAAACAATACCTATGATGAAGAGACGCTACCCAGAAGGGTGAAGCATATAACTAGGAACCTCCCTCGAACTGAATTGAGCTACACACTCTGCTCCCCAAGAGACAAGACCTTCCTCCCTTCAGCGACATGCTTCCTGGGTCACCTCATGGCCTGATTGCCACTTCACGACTCCAAACAAGCTCCACCCCAACTACACTAACCAATTTCCAAGAACTATTTGAAAGGAATAGGAGGAGGCAGTCCAAGAGGTGAAACTGGAGGGCCTCCATGTCAATTCCCTCTTGCCACCCACCAAACTGCAAATTTGATTTCCCCCATGACTAAGAAGCACTACATCCTAGCTTCATCCCTTCTGAAAAGATCCATTTTAACACAATTCAACCTCAAGGTGCACCCAAGATGCCCTGCAAAGTCCCCAACACCCTTCTTCCCCCAAGTGACGATAGAAAGCATCCACACAAGGCTCAACTCGTTAAGTCCAAATCCCTCTGGAGGAGTTAGAGACAAAAAAAGCCACTAGACCGAGAAACCTAGCTGCTACTCCTCCTCTTCCCAGATAAAAACAATGAGGTTCGTCACCCCATCTTCCAAGTCCTAAGCCACCAACAAACCAAAGTGTGGAGATGACTCGGTTCGACTACCCAGAGCGACCCCGAGTGCTAGGAACAGAGCAAAGAAATCACCCCCAACCACACCAGAGATATGAAAGAACATGCAATGCCTCACAACCAAGGCCGCAAACTCGAGGAGTCATCATGAAAACAAAACTAGTCGCCCTACCTAACCACACTCACTTCCCAATTTTCCTTACTGAATTGCCTCCGCAACCAACTTGCGTATATTAATCTCGAGTAAGATCTCCTACTATCTGTGGTAAATTTGGTCTTGTATATCCATAAGTAGAGTGATTATCCATGTGGAGCCATCAAAGGTCCCGAGGATTGATCCTCTGCCACTTGGTTTGCTGTCAAATCACCCCCATTAGGGAAGAATGGTTGATTAATTTTATACCTATGGAAAATCTAATTCCTAGAAGGTTTGCACATTTCCTTTCATATTCTAGCCTTTGGCTAAGAGAATCGATCATGATAATATAAAATAAGAAAGTAGATAGAGGGAAACCTTGACGTAGCCCTCAAGAGGCTCAGAAGAAAACAACCACTCTTCCTTTAATCAAAGGGAAACCCATGATGCTTTGATACATAAAGAAGCCCATCAAGTAAATTTAGTATCAAAGCCAAATTTGTCCATTACTTTGAAGAGGAAATCATGACTTGATTTTTCACAGGAATTTTCCATATCTAGTTTGATGATCATGCCTTTGTCTTCTCCATTTTAGATGCTATTGATTACCTCTTGAACCAGGATAATATTTTCAAATATTTGTTGCCGATGCACAAATCCTCATTGATTTTCTAAGATAATTCTGGGAAAAATAGGCCTAAGACTTTCGGTAATTTTTTTGAGATCCCTTTATAAACGACATTATATAGTGATATCAATATAAATCTTGAAAAGGAAGCATGATTTAGATATTTTAGGATTAGAGATAAAAAGGAATATTTTATGCCCCCCCTCCCATATAATTTTTATTAAAGTATAATCCACCATTCTATAGAAATCAAATTTTATTACCTCCCAAAATAATTAGTAAAAATAAATAGAATATCCATCCGGTCCTGGAGCTTTGCCTGGATTGAAGGAAAAAAATAGCATGATCTAGGTGGGTATTGGTGGCCACCAACCTATTCCACTTGGACCCCCACCACTGTTTCTTTTAGTTTTTTAGTTTCCTTAATTGTAGCACAATTTACTATTTTTGGTAGTTTTTTGGGTCTTGAACTTCTAGAGTTGTTTTGAGGCCCTAAACGAAGTTTATTTTGGAAATCAAGGAAACAAAAACTTTGATTGATGTTTGTTGTTGAAATTTGTAGTCCTCAGATAGATAGGTATTGTGCATGTAAAATGAAGATCATATGAAAAAGTTATGACCCTGTGAAGATGATGTACCAATTTACCCAAACGGGGCCCATAATTTTGGTTCTTCATCTCCTAGGGTTAGGTTTTTGAATGTTTAGGGTTTTCCATTATTTTGAAATAATAAATATTCCTTTGAGCCTCATTGTAATATAGTTCAAAGGCATGTAGAAACCACATCTCTTCTCAGAGATAGGCTACCATCATTCGAGCTAGTTTATTTCTATTTTGTTTGTAAGCATATTTCAGTTGTTTGATATTAATGAAATGAAGTGTTATTTATGATGCATCTCTACATTTGTGGTTAAATCTATATTTTTTTGCATTCCTATTTAAGTTTGGATTAGTGGTATCAGAGTGGTATGCTCTTTCTCTTTTTTCTTTGCATGTCCCCAATGAGGTCGAGGTATAAGGTGTTAGGGATCGACCCAATTGAACCCTTGCAAGGCCAGCCTCGCAAACCCTTACAGCTTCCGATGGCAGAAGAAAAGAAAGACAAGGGAGCAGGAGATCCTACTTGAAGAAGCCTTCGAGCGGCAGGGGAACACGCTGATGGACAAATTTTCCTATATCCTTAGGCGACTACCCACAGGTGACACATGTTATTCTGACAACCACTCTGGGGGTGCCACACTCTTTAAGGTACAAGTTAACTTTAACATCACCATATTTGAAGGTTAGATAGATGCTGATGCCATAGATAAATGGTTAAAAATACCAGAAGGATATTTCTTGGTTCATGACTTTTCCATCTGGGAAAAGATTATTTTTGCACTTCTCAAAGCCACCCGCCACATCAAGGACTGGTGGGAAACCTACTACGAGAAGAGGAATGAGAGTGAACCCAAACTATTCCAGTTGTACCCACTTGGAATTATTTCCAAGATTCCATCAACAAGAAGTATTTCCCTGTTGGGAGATATGAAGATAAATACATAAAGTGGACCACGCTGCAGCAGGGAAGGGACCAAAATGTGCCAGAGTTCACAAATATTTTTCACACCGTTCACAAAAAGTTGAGTATGAAGGATTCTAAGTGAAATTTGGTACTCAAGTTACACGAAGCACAAGTGACGAGATGGAATTCCTGGACATCTCCTCGCTCAATGCTGCCTATTGCTATGCTGTCAAGTTCGAGCAAAATTTGAAATAGAAGAAGCGATACTTTGGATCTATGAATCTGAAGCAAGGGAAAGGGGATCCCAAGCCATAAAACAAAGGACAAAGCCAAGGCAAGGTGATCTAGGACAACCCCTTGAAGACGCAAGCTAAGAAAAACACCATGAAGACAAGGAAGTCCATGGGGAAATGGTGTGAATTCCATAAGAGCCCCACTCACAACACAGTGAGTTTCGTGCCAAGAAATCACTGGTGGCTGAGTTAAAGGCTTTCAAATTAGATGCATTATCTGACTCTGTGTTAGAACCCAACAAGGGGAATGACAAAGGGAATCATATTATTGACATAGGGCCTAGTGCCACCGTTTCCACCACCAAGATATAGAATAATGAGTTCGAAGATCCAGAGGAAGGGGAGCACCTCTTCCACTCCTAGATGTGGGTAAAGGGTTCTCAGCTATAGTTCATTGTTGACAACATGAGCCAAAAGAACCTCATTTTAACACAGGTCTTGCAGTGGTTGGGCCTATCGACCACAACACACCCATGACCATACACCATCAGGTGGCTTCACCAAGGGTGAGATCTCCGCGTCAGTCAGTAGTGCCACCTTCCCTACAATATCAAGCCCTTCATAGATGAGGTACTATGTGATGTTGCTCCTCTTGAAGTTTGTGATGTATTATTACATACTCGTGGAAGTGACACGCTGTGTATGAGTCTAGGCCCATCATTGTTATTATTACTTTGGGCCATAATTTGTACAGGATACCAGAGGTAACACTGCCTGCCACCATCTCTTTGATCACTACGAAGAAATGTAGTAAGATCATTTCCCAAAATGGGAAATTTGTTTTCCGGGTTACCTCTACATTGTCATGTAAAGCACTCCATTGATATGAACCCAGGTGCACTGCAACTCAATGGACCGATCTATCGATGCTATGTTTCAAAGAACAATGAAATTAAGAGGCCGATGCAGGAGTTATCGCAAAAAGGGCACATCAGGCCAAGTTCATCACACTGTGGGAGCCCAATCATGTTGGTAGAAAATGGGACCTAGAGACTTGTATCAACTATCGGGTGCTGAACAAGATCATTGTCTAGAATATGTATCCAATCCTACAGATTGATGACCTTCTTGAGTAGCTCAAGGGGGCCAAATATTTTAGCAAGATTGAATTAAAGTTCGAGTGTGACCAACTACTAATCGAGCCCTCCGATGTGTGGAAGACTTCTTTCAAATCCAAGGAGGGCTTTTTTGAATGGTTGGTCATGCCTTTTGGATTAACGAATGCCCATGCAACATTCATGAGGCTGATGGGTGGCATCTTATGATCCTTATCCAACTCATTCATGGTGGTGTATTTGGATAACATCCTAATCTTCAGCTAGAGTTGGGAAGAGCACCTCCACCATATTCAACAGGTCCTCCAAACTCTATGACAACACAAGTTGTGTGCCAATTTGGAGAAATGGAGTTTTGGTATGAACCAAGTTCAATATCTAGGGTACATCATTGATGAGTAGGGTGTGCATGTGGACCTAGCCAAGATACAAGTCATTCAGGATTGACCAACCCCAACCACTCTAATGGAGCTCCACAACTTTCTGGTTCTTGCCAATTTATATCGTAGGTTCATGTTGGGGTTCTCTAATATCGCTTAGCCTTTGAGTCAAGTCATCAAGGGTAGAGTGAAAGAAAAATTATTTTGGTCCGAATCCCAACATAAGGTGTTTTCAGAGTTGAAGCATCACCTCTACTCTGCACCAGTTCTCACATTACCAGACTTGCAACAACCATTTGAGATTGAGATAGATGTCTCTGACTATGCTACTGGTGCTGTTCTCACTCAGCAGGGGCATCCAATGGCATATCATAGTGAGACACTTTCAGACACAATCCTAAAGTATCCCACCTATGACAAAGAGATGTATTCCATTGAGTAGGATTGCCAAAAATGAAAGCATTGCATTATGGGAAGGAAACAATCATCCATATAGACCACCTATCCTTGCATTTCATACAGACACAGGGGGAGTTCCAAAATGAGCGCCATCAGAAATGGTCTACATACATGAAATAGTTCCTGTTGAGCCCCAAACTTGCATCTTTCCTATACCTTTTTCTAGCTTCTTTCCATTCATCTAAACCTCCTAAGCCATCAATATCATTGCATATTAGTTATAAAAGGGAATTTAAAGTGGTTTCCTGACTATGTGTTTGTGTTGCTATTTGAACTATATTTTTGTTTATAAGCTGCGGAATCTTGTCACTTTCCGCAGCCGACTCAACTTTCCGCAGCCATTTTGTTAAAGTCTATATTAAATGTGTCTTCAGGTGAATCGAGCCACATGGGCAAGTTGCAAGTGACGTGGACATGGACCAAGTCCTATTGGCTCAGTCGAATTCATCAAAAGAGGCCATAGTCAAAGGTAGTCAAGCGGTGGTCAACCTAAGAGTCCTACGGTGACAAAACTCTGTTTTTCACCACGTGAAGACTTGCATGGCTGTTCCTAAGTCTCATGAGACGTGTTAGATCTTGTGGAATGCTCCATGAACTGAATCCAATAGCCACTCTCCTTAGATTTAATCTTCACGGCTACCATAATGATAGATTCCTGGACGTGGTTGTTCACATGTCTTTTATCAACGCATATTTTAGGAAAGTAGTTATGTCATCCTCTGTTATAAATAATGCATTCTCATACACATATTAGTTAGCTTTTGTAATGTAATTTTGAATGTTAACGAGCCCACTGTGCCGTGACTTTATCTCTGTGTTATGACTGCATTTTAATACATAAGAAGACTCTGTTTATAAGCTCAATTCGTGGTTGATCATTGATTGTCCGAGGATTGTGCAGAGGGCCCCTGCACATGCCGAGGTTTTGTTTATTACTGTATAGTTTCATGCTTTATTTATTTACGTTCCTTATGCCATAATCATTCACTTGTATATATATTGCATTTTTTTTGGTATTAACGTTTGATAGCTGTCCATAGCTTTTCACGTTTTATAATGTTGTTAACTGATCAGTGTCTTTGTTTCAGATTACAATAGGCAGCCCGGGCATTTACACATATTTTTCTAATGAATAATGACATGGAATTATTCTTTTCCTTTTGCTGATTCATTTCCTTTAGTTTTTAGTTCCAACACTGTTTTATTTATTTCAGTCTTGCACATTTACTCTTCTGCAAGAATTACTCATGTCATTTTCAATTACCTCCTAAAGCAGAGCGAGTCGAATGGTGAGGGATTGAAGCATGAATGCGTAGTTTGATATTAGTTTATTTTTCTACAAGTTAGTTATTAAATTTCTCATGTCATTCTCAGTTACCTCCTAAAGCCAGAGCGAGTCGAATGGTGAGGGATTGAAGTATGAGTGTGTAGTTTGATATTAGTTTTATTTTCTGCGAATTAGATATCAGATTTCTCAAGTTGTTTATGATTAC
>APFE031703226.1:0-26169 GCA_000404065.3 Pinus taeda
AACTGTTGAGCTCCTTTTATTCACTCTACCTATCTACTTATCTGCCAAGATTAAACAGTTTGGTCAAATTTTTATTCTCTATCTCTAAAACATAAAATTGAAAATATGAACTAGTCAAGCTTAAATTGTTTGACTACTCATGGATTGTGGCATAGGTGACAAGTTGCACACAATATTTATTATAAAAAAAGTAAAATAGTAGTGGCATTTGGACTTGCACACTTTCATGGTCTTTTTCCTTTTCTTGGGGTTCATTTTCTCTCATTTTTTGACATTTTCTTCATTCTTTTTGTCCTTTTATTCTTTTTCTAGGACATACCCTCTTTATATTTTTTAATTTTTGATTTTTTACAAATATGGAAAAAATTTGCAACAAGCAAAGGTATGCACATATTTTAGAGCTAAACCCATTCAATCATGATATATGACACCTATTGGTATAGGAACCTAACAGTGGCTCCACTTGGGGATGACATTTCCTTGTGAAATGTCAAGAACACCGTCGACTAGTAGCCTGATCCATTGGGCCAATCCCACACATGTGTATGCTCTGTTGTATAATCTTTGTGATTGAAAATCTTGAACTAAAATTGTAGCCTTTTCTGCAAACTGAAATCTGATCTAACATAAAGTTGCTGCTGAAAACTGAATTTATTCAAATTGAAATCCTACCTACTTACTCTAATCAGCTTTTTGACTGCTAGTTAGGTAAAATGAAACAACCAATGCAACCACTCAAGCAACATATACATTGGTGACTTTTGTTGCTTGTGCTTGTTGGTGGTTAAAATTGAAATCTTGAAATCGAATATAGCTTTGTTAACCTTTGAGAAGATAAGGAAATTCCTGATCTCCTTTGTTGAATCTAGAAACTGTACAAAAGGATCTTGTAAAATATATACACTTTTCTTGAACTGAGTCAAACAACTGCACATCTGTTGTGTATGGCCTGCATGCCATGAAACTGAAATATCACTTTTATCTTTATCACCCTGCATGTTTTCAACTGATCTTTGTGATGGTATTTCTACTGATTGTAATGTCTATCTGGTGAAACTATTATCATCTTGATTTTGACTCTCATAATCTATTAATGGAGAAAAATTCTGATTGCATTCATCATTCAACCTATCAACTATTGGATCATAAAGAACTTGGAAGGATTGCTGCAACTTATTACATATAGGTTCAAATGGAACTTCATAGATTTCTACAAGCTTCTCCTCCTTTTCTTTTAAAATTTTATACCACATTTCCTTTAAAAATTGAAGTGATTCAAAACAAAGAGGCAGGGAATCATCTTGGGTCATTTGATCATCTGTTCCAGCTTCCAAGTTTTCTTCTGCAACCTAACATTCAATGGAATTTTGGGGCTGCAAATCTAGATATGAGAAGTCTTGAACAAGGATTTTATTTCCCTCTAGATAGTTAACATCAAAACTTGTTGACATTTGATTTCTAGTTGCATGATAGTTATATCTGATAAACTGAAACGAAGCAAAACAAAATGGTAAAGTTCCTTTACTGATTTCAAAATTTTCTACACTTTCCTCCTCATTCTCATAGCTGAAATGAACAAGCTGATCACTATTTTCAAGCTACTGAACCTGAACTTCCTTATTCATCCAATTAGCTTCTGATTCTTCTGCAAGGTTAATTTGGATTTGAAAAACATAATCATTATTATATTGATCAAGCTAAGGCACATCATCATAAGAAGTAATGTCATCAAATATACACATTAGATCAGGAGATTTCTCCTTCACATATTGCTCTATGAATCTATCTTCTGTTCTATGGTAGATTGAGTTGGTAGGAATTTGTTCATGAATATCAACCTTTTCCTTTTGTGAAATAAATGTGTCATGGTGATTTTGAGCAAAAAAATCATCTTTCATTGTGATATTATGAATCATTTCCTCTATTTTCTTTATCAAAATGTCGAGTTTTTCCTGTTTTTCTACTTTCAACTTTTCTCTTCTAATTTGCAGATTAACTTCTACATCTACTGCCATGTTCTACATTTGTTCCATTATTGAGAGGTTTCTTTCTCTTAGATGAAATTCTTTCTCTGAATCAAATGCTCTTGGGTAATGCAAAAGAGCTGAACCAGGGGGGAGGTCTTATACTTAATGGTATTGAATAATAGGCTTGATTAAATCTATCTGAAAATTGTTGTATTGTTTCATCTGGTTGCCTTTTTAGCTGATTATATTCTTCTATGATCACAATAAGATTGACTTTAATTATCCATCTATCAAGGAAGAGTTTGAGAAACTGCTCGAGATTTGAGGTGCTTGCCTCAAGTAGGATTTTGAACCAACTCTTGACTTTATCTTACAAAGAAAGAGCAAAAAGCCTAATACTAACATCCTCTTCATCTAATTCAAATAAGTTAAGATAATATTCAAAAGCATGAATATGTTTTTGGGCAGTGATACCATTCTTTCCATCAAACCTAGGGAGGTGCTTAGGATAATCGTTAGGGAAAGCATGGAGTATAGGAGGTAAAATGAGTGGTTTATATCTATCAGGAACTTTATGAGGTACTGGAATATGTACAGGGATTGTATGATCAGTCTTAATTTTTTTATTCTCCTCAATTGGAAAATGATCTTCATAATAATTAGAAGAATGTTGCTCAAATGTGTAAGGAGATTTTATATCTACATTTTTGAAAGGGAAATAATAGAAAATTAATCCGAAATCTTCTCTAAAATACAATATACATTGAAAAAATTTATCAATGAGAAAGAACATAATGTCTTGGATAACAATCCAAGTTAAAATTCCGATCTTTTCACATAGTTCTTTCATGTTCATTTCTCTAGTGGAGTCTTAATTGTGAAATTGATTTGGAGTCGCCAGGTGGATGATTTTAACCTTTGCGTGTCTGGTCACTGTCCACCATCATAGATCTGATCTAAACCTGTAAAACAATTCTAAATAAAATGTTAGTTCTTCCCCAATGGAGTCACCACTATGTTATCACTCAGAATTTTCTCAAGGTTAAAGAAAGAAATTTCCGAGGTAACCACAAACCAATATTTTAAGTACAGAATCTAGCCAATCTGTACTCAGAGAGGGCTCTCTCTTTATGATTTAGCTTTGTTTATAGGATATTAGGCTAGTTATGGAAGCTTGGGGGGTTTTGATTTTGTTTGGTGGTGGAATTCAAGGGTATATGGGTAGAACAAGGTTTTTCAAGCCATTGGGATATGGATTCAACTGAAGATGGCTTAACTGGATTAGGTTGATTCAATAAAGGAGGGCTTCACAGGGAAAGATAGCTAAACAAGAGACAAATGATAACTTGAAAGGGTGAAATGGTCTTGAAAGGGAGGAAGGGCAATTAAGAATCCTTCAACAAAGTTTCAAGATGAGGGAAAGTGGGTGATCATTAGCAAAAAGAAATTAAGAATTTTTTGTTAAATGGCCACAATGATAAACTAAAAGTAGGGAGTAATTAAGAATTCCCTACCTATGATAGCTTGGAAGAAAAAATTAAGAATATAAATGATTTTAAAGACAAAATGTAGTAAAGCTCTTTCTGAAATATACTTTTTCATTTATTATTCAGATATGAAACACATGGGAAATATTTAAACAAGAAAAATGTAAAAACATAAGATATATAATACTTATTTGTTTCTCATTTGACACGAGTATCCTGTAAAAGTCCTTTGCTTTATTACTTTGTCTAGCCAGCCATACAATAGTTGTTCAACAACACTTCTATTCTAAAATAAAGAGTCTATAGATATGTCTAAAAATCCACCCCAAAACACTTCAAATGAAGAAGTATTTATACTAATTGTAAACTAAAATATCTTGAAAAAAAATCAAGATTAGTTTCACAAATATCTCCAACTGTTTACATTAATAGAACTTAAATAAAGGACATTCAAAACTAATGAACCCATTTGGCACTATTTCTATGGATTTATGGTGACCAAGAAGAGAAAGTCGAATTTGATAGCAACTCTTATTAGATGATGAGGCATTCCAGTCACTAACTACATCCTTCCTTTGTGCATTCTGCCCCAGAAATTCTACAAACTTAGGGTCCAATGATACGCTTGTATATCTCCATCCGTGATAGATATGTAAAAATTGAAAGAGGTTTGTTTATATAGGAATTGGGTTGAGATAAACCTCTCTCCGTTTCCAAAAATTCAGCTCCAACTGTTCACACTATTCTCCTCAAAACGATGTCAAAAATAGGACTTTGCACAAACTGAATAATAGGTTGCGAAGACATGCACTTATCTACCTCTTTGTAATACCTGTATAAAATGTGAGATAGGTTTTTGTATATTTTCCTATTAGGAACAAAAACCTCCTCCAATTTCTTGAAATACTTCTTGGATTGGCCACAATAGTTTCTTCAAAACTATGACTTAAACAGGAAATTTATGAAGAATGTACCATTTCTGCTCTAATTTCATCTTTTAACCTTAAATTCCTTTCAACTATTTTTCACTTTTACTTTGGATAAAATTCATCATAGCTAGTGAAAATGTTTTCATCTTTGTTTAACCCTTAATGTCTTCATGTTTACTTTTACTTTTTACTGTTTACTTTTTACTTTTACCACTCTGTTTTTCATCTATCTTCACTTTGACATGAATTTATATGCTCTGTTTTATAATTGTCTTCCCTATTGTTTATCTTCATGCTAGATGATTTAATTGACTTGGTCTTCAATTTGATACTCTTGAACCCTAATACACTTTGATTTTTCTTTACTGTGTCCTTTTACCTTCCATCTCTATTTGAATAGATTTGATAACAATCTCGGATTAAATAGGTCTTATGACTAGTATTAAGACTGTTTATCCAAGGTTGCAGTCTTTTGATTACCTGTTATGGAGTGACTGGTAATGGTGTACCGGTTGACTTGGAAGCACACTGTGGACGAGAGCGGCGTCGGGCAGTAACTTTCAAGGTGGTTGATGGTTTTGGGTACGAGCTGGTCATTTTCTACGTACTGGTTGCATGCATGAGTTTTTTAGAATAAGGATGAAAAATGGATTAACTTTGTTTTTATGCAAATTCAAAGTTTTTGGCAGGTATCGTGACACGGACGGGTTATGTCAGCGAGGGTGACTTGACAGTTTTTTGTTAGCAGGAGGCAGTAAGCAGGTTTCATCGCACCTATTATGGAGGGTAACTAGTATTTGGGGGAGCCGCGTGATTCCATATGTTTCTCGACATGTAGCATCGACACTATTCACAAAACCGCTCACATCACGCACTAAAGGTCAACCAAAAGGCCCGCACGGTATGAGCGAGGGCCATCGGATCTAAAGGGTCCGATCGGATGGTAGTCGGGGCAATGACATGACTGATGTATAACAGGGGCAGACCTGATATTAATTAAAAGACTTAATCATATCGGGGGCGATTTGATTGGTCTTTGAGTTATTAAGTAGTCCTAATGACTTAATTAATTCTCATTAGCATGGTAGGGAGGTCGAGTTCTTAATTAACTATAGATTAGCTAATTAATTCCATTTATTGATTTTGTTAAGGTTATATTTAACCGCGGGATAGAATATGTAAATATTTGGGATTTTTATAATAATACGGGCGCGGGTGTTTTGTTTTTGGGGAGTTAAATAATAATACAAGTTAAAAGTTAATATGACTTTGTGGAAATTTAACAAGCGCTAAGATAAATCGTTTCCGAAAGTATATTTCATTATATAACATTTATAACTTAGGCTAAATTAATATGAGGGTTTTGAGATATGGAAATGTTTTTAATTTCCCTAGGTAAATAGGGATTTTACTTAGGAAAATCTTTTAAATGGGATGAATGAATTTATGAAGGGGTAAATATTAATGGAAGGAACTTAAGTACTTTAGGCATTCCAAATTATTAGGCCGAGGGTTTGGTCCCTCCAAAAGTCAGAGAAATGCTCTGAGCCCCTCTAACTTGTTTATAGGTACCTTTAGCACTTAGGGGAAATTAGTGAATTCTTAGGGGAAAATCGAGTAAGGAAGTTAATTAATTTGACTTTGGTTCCTTGATGTGCTATATTCAATGTGAGTTATGCTTTTTCCAAGTGATGAAAGCAAAATATTTAAGCATTAAACTTAACCATTCATCACACATTTGTTCTGCAACCAATCATCTACTTACCCTTCCTACTTACCCTAGCATTTTTACTTCTTTATTAGGGTTCACTTAGACTATCAAACCCTTATCAAACTTTCTTTTCTTTTACAATGAAGATCCTAACTAAGTCTAACCTCATTCCATCCAAGGGTTTAGATTAAACTGTTGATTTCCTTTTATTCACTCTACCTATCTACTTATCTAACAAGATTAAACAGTTTGGTCAGATTTTTATTCTCTGTCTCTAACACATAAAATTGAAAATATGAACTAGTCAAGCTTAAATTTTTTGACTACTCATGGATTATGGCATAGGTGACAAGTTTCACACAATATTTATTATACAAAAAGTAAAATAGTAGTGGCATTTGGACTTGCACACTTTCATGGTATTTTTTCTTTTCTTGGGGTTCATTTTCTTTCATTTTTTGACCTTTTCTTCATTCTTTTTGTCCTTTTATTCTTTTTCTAGGACAAATCCTCTTTAAATTTTTTAATTTTTTATTTTTTACAAATATGGAAAACATTTGCAACAAGCAAAGGTATGTACATATTTCAGAGCTAAACCTAGTCAATCATGATATATGACACCTATTGGTATAGGAACCTAACACCAGGAGCATCCAGTCTGAAAATTTATGAAACATGGTCCCTAGAGGAAGAGAGAAGGTCGTAGCCTTCTGTAGGCCAATGCCTATGTACTTATAAACACATTGGCTAGTACAAGAACTAGGGGGTTGTAGCTCCTTTCCAGTAGAAGCTGGAAAATAAGAGAAGGTTGTAGCCTTCTGCAAGTGGGCACCTGCGTACTGGTATGAGTCTACACCAATACAATATTGTAAACATATTTTCTTATTATTAAAAGAAGACAGAGACGACAGTAGCAGGTGGTTTTCACCCACATTGGGTTTCCACCTTAATTCTTGGTTTTCATGTGTGTTGCTTAGGTGTGATGGTTCATTCTATTTTTACTGCACTATTTAATAAGTTACTGATTCACTGGTTATAGATAATCACATGATAAACTAACTAAATCACAAGTTCTCTAGGTATACGCTAGTTTCACTAATCACAGTAGCGTGTACACGCTAGTTCACTTCACAGAAGTAGCATATACAAATATATTTGGGAAAATAAAAATTATTGATTTGATAATACTGATTCACCCCCCCTCTCAGTATTATTTCCAACACACACCTCCAAGTTTGTAAGGGATTTTAGTGTTGATAATGTAGTTGCAAATTTATAGATGTATGTGTACTAGATAAGGATGTGAGAAGATGTAGCTAGGTTCATTATAGGATGTATACTTTGTTGTACCAACAAGCTTAGTAACATGAGACATGTTCTATACCATCCCTTACATGTACCCACTCATACTTGGGAAATTATTTCCATGGAATTTGTGGGAGTTTTACCAGTAATCAAGAAGGGACATGACTACCTATTCATGGTAATTGATAGGTTAAGTAAGATCCGCATTCTCATGCCCTATAAAAAAACATTAGTGGGAAAGAAGCACAGAACTTTTCCTTTGAATAGACCTAGCTAGGTGAATTTTTGGATACGAAGGGGCATTGTTTCAAATAGGGAAACTTGATTTCTCAGTGCATTTTGGACTACATTGTGGGAGAATATGGACACAAAATTGAAGAGTTCTACAACATTCCATCCACAAATATATGGGAAAATAGTAGTAAATAAGAGTTTGGTAAAACTTTTATGGGGTTATAATCAAAAGATTTTAAAGACTTGGGATGAAAATATATTCTATATACAATACTCCTACAATTGATCAGTCCACACTTCAACTGATAAGTATCCATTTGAGACTTGTTTTGGATATTTTCCACCTTCACCTTTGGATGTACTAAATGGAAATAAAGGAGGAGTGGAGGAGGATCACACAAGTGATGCTTTAAGAGTAGAAACAATTGTTGAGAATACTAAGAAGATACATTCACAAGTATAGGAGTCACTAAAGAAGACAAATGAAAAATACAAGGCTAGACATGATTAGAAAAGCATAGAGAAGACATTTGTAGTGGGAGAAAGAGTACGGTTACGCTTGAAGAAGGAGATTTCACATGGTCCTGCTAAGAAAATCAAGGCTCTATGATATGGTCCTTTCAAGATACTAAAAATGGTTGGAGATAATGCCTACAAACTCATTCTACCCTCATACAAGCACATTTACATAGTGGTGAATGTGAAAACTTTAAAACTTTATGAGCCTTCCATGTTGGATAAGGAAGAGTGGCAATTCATTTATTCCATAGAAGACTTAATTCTAGTTAATTATGCACAATTTATTAAGGATACAATTTTGCAAAATAGGGATAGAAGTACAATACAAGGGAGCATGACCTTTGTTAGATTAGGTTGAAATAACAACTTCTAGGTAAGGTTAAATGGTACTCTAGAGAGAAGGTAGAGGAAAATTTTCTTCACCTCATTAAATAAATATTTTAGGGACCAAAATCCTCCCAAAATTGGGAGATATGATTTGGATTGAATCATCTATAATTTTTCATCCATCTTGATGCTTTTAGAGTAGAAACTATGAAGAAATCAACTTAGAGGAGCAATATTATCGATGGGGCCCAACTTGGAGAATTTGGGTGTGAAACATTTTGGGGATAGTTTGAGGCCTTGAATGATGTTTTCTTGGGTTTTAATACCTTAATTATTAAGTGTAGGGACCCATGAGGATATTATACACTTATATACCTTCCAATAACATAAGAAAAACATCAATTGAAGTTTGGATGAAAAATTTATACCTCTTGGAAGTATACCTATCACATTTGACCACAATAATTCGAGAGGATGCCATGCCAACCCTCATTAGTCATGAAAAGGTGGCTATACATGTGAATAATATGAAGAAGAATATAGAAGGGCCAAAATTTTAACTCTAGTTGAGAGTTGACGAAGTTAAACATAACCCATAGTTTCTCATCAAGCTATGTTATAACCGAGCCACTAGGAGAAAGGGGGTTCCATTCATTTTTTATTGTATCTTGTTCCATAGTAGAGAAAAAAATATTGGTAGTTGGAGTGAAATGGAATAAAATAAGGGGTTTGTTTTCCATAACATCTCATGAGCCACAGGTCACAGGTAACCCCATAAAGAGTTCTTTTTCCTTATACTTTCATTATTTATGTTCCATTAAAAAGAGAGTAGAGCAACCTCACCTTTAGAGAATTTTTCTCCTTATACTTGCATTATTTATATTCCATTGAAAAGATAGTAAAGCAACCTCACCTTCCAACAATGTTTCTTTTTGAAGGGGTTTCCAAGAGTATATCTTGTTGTTCATTGTGATTGGCATATGTTCCATTTTAGTGTTCTTTATTTTCTGCATTTTATCTATTGCGGGCATAAACATCAAAATCAGTAATAATAGATGTGGAATATAAAATAATTAACCCTTCATAATATAGATTTTAGTTTACTTTAATAATTAATATGTTGTGACAAATTATTCAATGGAATATCCAAAATAGTTTATCAATCATAGTTCTTTATGTAAATATTCAACATGTTGTTCTTTTGAGTCATTGAACTCCTTAGCTTCTTCTTCTTTTTCTGCCCTTCCTGTGACTTTCTTCGTGTGATTTTGTAGACTCTTGTTCTTATTAAAACCTTTACTCTTATTTTTATGTGTAAACAGGTATTATAGTTAGTTCCCTTGAAATGATATCTTCAAGTGCTCCATTGGGGCCTTTTTATTCAACTAAGAAATACCCTAAATAGTAATTTTATTTTTCTTGTACCAAATTTTCAAAAAAATAAAATCATTAATATTAAATGTACCTATTATGTCCATTGAAGGATATTCTAAAACAATATCCAATAATCTATATATATGGCATGAATGCAACACCTATTTATCCATGGTAATCTTCTTCAAATTTTTGAAAATTTAAACATTTTCACCTCAACCTATTGACAATATTCTTATATAGGTATCGAACATAACTCAAGGAGCTTAGTCACTTAATATTATTAATCTGGATTGGATCATTATATTTTTTTAATCCATCTCAATGGATTCAGAGTGGAAAAAGTGGAGGAATCATCTCACGAGATATTTTTTACATGCGAAACCCAATTTGGCAAAACGAGGTCTGAAACCTTCCGATAGAAATTAGAGGCAACAACCAACATTTTTTAGGGGTAAAACCTTCCCTCTTTAGCATCACACCATTTCATGGTACTATACACACAAATTCTTTTTCGAGGGTGCAAGAATCACGTCAATCAGACTCTGTATGTGCAAATCATGCCACTCAAAATTCGACCTTCTTATTTTCACCACCATGGTTTGAAAGGATGTCCCGTCATCCCACATTTTTCATGTAAAAATGGGATATCCACATGATTTTGATGTAAAAGACTCTAGAAGAGTCAATATTGTAACTTTGGTTAAGAGTTGAGGTAGTCAAACTTAACCACTAATAGGCTATTCGGATCTATTATAACCATTCCACTAGGAGGAAGAGGCATTCCATTCTTTCAAGTGTATTTTTTTCCATATCTGAGAAAAGATATCCAAGAGGGATAAGAGGTAGAGCACACATAGAGGGCTTGTGCATTGTAGCACCCCATAGGCAATGAGCCTTACTTCTTTGTACCTGCAACCATATTTCCAGACATAGAAAGAAAACGAAGCAATCTCACCTTCAAGATGGATTTTCTCCCGAAAGGGTTTCCCAGAGAATATGTTGTGTCTTATGTGTGTGTGAGAGAGATTTTTTTTTTTTTCTCTATTTTTACATAACTGCACTAATTATAGTAAAATATACATATCTTGAAATTTAATAGAACTGTAATAGTGTAAGAATTTCAAATTTTTAATATAATATTACCAAATCTATTATGATGAACTACCCAATGGAATATCTATGATAGTTTATGAATCATTTTGTATAAGAGAATTTTTCTTTATGTATTTTGTGGATATTTGTAGGGGATCTAGGTTGGCGGGGCCGAAAATCATAAAACCCTAAGCATGGCTGACGAATATGTAAATGACCCTTATGATCCTTATGATGTGAGATTCTCATATTGAAACAACAAGTCACAAACATAAATCACAATTTAAACCTCATCATGGAGGCCCTGAGCAATAAGCTTGGGATATTTGGAGAAGTTGAGGGTTCAAATGCATAAGACAAATCAGAAGGGGGATCAAGAGTTTGGGAAGAAATGGAGAACCAACTGAAGAAAGAACCTGGAAAAGATCAACCCAGTTCGAGTGCCATGAACTAATCATAGTCCCTGTTTAAAATGGAAGAAAAAGTAAATAACAAGCCATACCACAACGAGATCAATTCTCTAAATCTGAACCACTAGTTTTCGCAACAGGAAGTTTATTTCAGTGCCCATTAGATCGAGGAAGGACAAAAAATCTCATTCATGCGAATGCAATTGGAGGGCCATGCACTGACTTGGTGAGGAAGCCACACAGAAACCCTAGGGTTGGAGAGATAACCTCTAGTGACTAAGTGGGTAGATTTCAAAACTATCATTAAGTCATAGTTTTATCCCATTAGGTACGTGGAGGACCATTGGATCCAGAGGCATTAATTTAGCAAAAAGCCAGGCCAAAACATGTAGGAGTACACCACGAAATTCAGAAAGATGGATATAATGTTGGGTATCTCTCCAAAGAACCCAAATGAACTCCTCAAGTATTTGGGAGTGTGCACTGCCATCTATGTGAAAAATCGATGTTATTCAAGCACAAATCAATGGATGAGGCTTGTGTACAAGCATATTACTTGGAGGACATAGCCCTGAATAGCACACAATCAAGTGGATTGAAGTAGAAGGAGAAACATGGTGCTTTTAAGGAGGGAAAGAAGAAGTAAAAACGGGGGAAATATAAAAATATGGCAAACACAACACACTAGTGCAAAGATCCCAACAACCATTGCAACCACTACAACATTGATGGTCATACAGAGGAGAAGTGTTAGAATTTGCATCCATAGCTAAGCCCAAAGAACAATAAGAAAGATAATAAGAAGAATAATCTCATGGTCGCAGATTCAAGAAACCAAGTTGAAAGAAGCTCAAACATGGATGAGAATATTGTATGTACATCAGTGCAGAAGGAGGTGAATCTGAGTAGCCTTCAACAACAGGAAGAGAAAGAAATGACCAAACTCTTCCATATAAATATATAAGTTAAGAAGAAAAAGATTGATGTTGTGTTTGACTCAGGATCGTAGGAGAATATCATTGCAGTAGAGCTGGTAAAGAAGTCGAGACTGTAATTTTGTGGTCATCCACACCCATATCCATTAGGATGGGTAAATAAGGATAAAAAGTTGAAGGTAACAAAATAGTGCAAAATTAGATTTGCTATCAATGATGATTTTATTGATGAAGTAGATCTAGGTGTGGTTCCCCTAGATCTAGGTGTTGTTCCCCTTGATGTATGTGGAGTCATGTTTGGGAGTCCATACATTTATATGCAGGATGTAATATTCATGAGGAGAGCCAACCAGTAGAAACTTTTCAAGGATGTAAAATCGTTCATCATCAACGCGGACAAAGGCAAGTCAAAATTTCACTTGAAAGTTCCAACCAAGCCAAAAACTTTATCACTTCCAGCAAGAAGTATGTTTTAATTTTTTTAAGAAACACTCAGTCTGTAGAGGAGTCAATAATAGGTAAGCCATCTCTGGAGGACTGTACTAAGAAAGATAAACAACAATTGGAGGATTTGTTATACACATACAGGGATGTGTTCCGAGATCCTAAAGGGTTATTACCTAAGAGAGACATGGAGCACAAGATCCAACTATTTCCAGACTCCCCATTGCCAAATATTGGGTTGTACAGATAATCTGTTATAGAAGCAAGTGAGGTGAAGTAACAATTGCAACAATTTTTGGAACAAGTTGTCATTCGACTGAGTACATCACCATATGGGTCACCCATAATATTTTTTCCAAAGAAGGATGTGACTTTGTGGATGTGCATAAATTACAGAGCATTGAACAAAATCACAATCAAGAACAGACACCCCTACCCAGGATAGATGATTTGTTGGATCAATTGCAACAAGAAAAATACTTCACCAAGCTAGACCTGAAGTATGGATATCACTAGGTTCACGTCAAAGAAGAAGATGCCTGGAAGACCGCCTTCAAATCTAGCAATGTTTTTATGAGTGTTTAGTAATGCACCAACTACGTTTATGAGATTAATGATAGAAAAATTGCACCATTTTATAGATTCATTTTTTATTGTCTATTTGGATGATATACTGGTATATAGTGCTACCTAGGAAGAGAATATTTCACATTTAACATAGGTGTTGAAACATTGAAGAAGCGCCAACTACTAGAAAATCTCAAGAAGTGCAAGTTTGCGTAATAGTCTTTGGTGTATCTAGGGTATGTGATCGGTGGAGGAGAACTGAAGATAAATCCTTCCAAGATGGATGCCATCATGAAACGGCCAGTGAATACTAATGTTTCAAAGGTTAGGAGTTTCATTGGGGCAACATAGTACTTGAGGATATTCATATCCTCATTTTTAGTGGTAGCAGCACCGCTCCATGCCATAACAGCAAGTGGAAAGAGTTTCTAGTGGGGAAAAGGTCATTAGAAGGATTTCGAGGAGCTAAAGAAGAATATCAACTAAGAACCAGTTTTGGCATTACCAAATTTACAACTACCCTTTGAAGTGGAGACAAATGTGAGTGGTTATGCTGTGGGAGTTGTCTTAATGCAGGGAGGAATACCTGTATGCTACCATTCTGAAGTATTTCATGGGGAAATCCTTAACTACCCTACCTATGACAAGGATCTTTATGCCATGGTGCAAGATGTGAAGAAGCGGAAGCATTATCTGATGGGAAAGGAGACAATAATCCACACAGATCATCAACCATTACAGTACTTGTAGGCCTAGAGTAAGCTACAACAGACTAGGCATTACAAGTGGATGGGTTTTTACAACAATTTCATCTAGTGATCAAGTATAAGAAGGGAAACACAAACAAGTTGGCAGACATGATTTCAAGGTCACCCACATGAAAGATCACAACTTTGGGGACCCTTATGCACATGGATTCATTCTCCCATGTTGCATAAAGAGAGGAATATTTAGAGCATGAGGGCTTCAAGGAGGTGTATCAATAGTTGCAGAGTCAGAGTCATGTGCACAATGACGAAAACATCATTGACTACCATCTTCAGGATGGGTTACTGTATAAGTTGGATAAGAGGTTGGATAAGATATGATCCTAAATGTGAGTGATTGTAGTTGATTAGAGACGCTTACACCTCCAAGGTTGCATGGCACTTTGGTGGAAGGAAGACCATGGATAACTTGTAGAGGTATGTGTATTGGCCCAAGATGCAAGAGCATGTATCTAGGTTCATAAGAGGATTCATGATTTGTTGTACCATCAAGCCTAGCAATAGGAAACTAGGTATATATCATCCCTTACCTATACCTACTCGTCCTTGGGAAAGCATTTCCATGGACTTTGTGGGAGGTTTACCAACAACCAGGAAGGGACATGACTACCTGTTCTTGGTAGTTGAAAGGCTAAAAAAGATGTGTGTTTTGATGCCTTGTAAAAATACCATCAACAAGCAAGAAGCAACAAACTTTTCTTTGGACAGGTTTGGGCGCACTTTGGGATACCATGGAGGATCATTTCAAATAGGGACATAAGATTTCTTAGTGCATTTTGCACTACATCGTGGGAGAAGATGGA
Source organism: Pinus taeda (assembly GCA_000404065.3). Classification (NCBI taxonomy): domain Eukaryota; kingdom Viridiplantae; phylum Streptophyta; class Pinopsida; order Pinales; family Pinaceae; genus Pinus; species Pinus taeda. The sequence continues at coordinate 14,875 of APFE031703226.1, forward strand.
CACAAAGTTTAAGAGATATACAACATTCCATCCGTAGACAGATGGGCAGACAAAAGTAGTCAACAAGATTTTGGTGCAACTTCTGAGGGGATAAAACCAAAAGCATCTAAAGACCTGGGATGAAAATATGGTATGTATATAACATTATTATAATAGAGTAGTCCATACTTCTACAGGAAAGTCCCGATTTGAAACTTGTTTTGGATATTTGCCACTTTTTTGGATATTGCATGTTATATACCTAGGGGGGATAATATGGGGTACCAAGGGAAGTACCCAAGGTAATAATGTAATAATGGGATGGGCCATAGTAATAAATAAGGTGGTTAACCCATATCATGTAAGGGACCACAAGTAGTTAATAATAATGTTAAGGGCCCATGGTATTAGTTGATGGTATGAGGGAACCATGGTAATGACCCATGGTATTGTATGTATGAGGCCTATATAGAGGCTAGAGACTCCATGTCAAGGAAGGAATTGTTAAAGAATATTGTATGAACAAGCATATGGCTTGTGGAGTGTTCTCCTTCCTTAAGGAGTGAATGTATGGTGTTGCCCTACCTTAAGGGTTTGATCAATAAAGAAGCATCTCATATTATTTCTGGGTTCATTTGCATTATTCTATATTTTCATATTGAATCTATAATATTTCTAGGTTAGATCTATAACAAGTGGTATTAGAGCACTTTCATATGTTTATCAAGGGAGGTACCCAAGGTAATAATGTAATAATGAGATGAGCCATAGTAATAAATAAGGTGGTTAACCCATATCATGTAAGGGACCACAAGAAGTTAATAATAATGTAATGGGCCCATGGTATTAGTTGATGGTATGAGGGAACCATGATAATGACCCATGGTATTGTATGTATGAGGCCTATATAGAGGCTAGAGACTCCATGTCAAGAAAGATTGTCAAGGATTATTGTATGAACAGGCATATGGCTTGTGAAGTATTCTCCTTCCTTAAGGAGTGATTGTATGGTGTTGCCCTACGTTAAGGGTTTGATATTAATAAAGTGAATCATTTCTATCTATTTCGATCTTGTTATTTATTGGGTTATTTTTGTTATCATATATTTGAAATTGTCACATTTTAGTCAATATTGCTCAGAATTCGTATTATGACCTGTTTTCGGAAATGGAACAATCATTCTGCATTTTCCCATGTGATAGAAATCTTGATACAGGCACTAGAATTCCATATCTGCGCTGCAACTCTCCCGCCGTCACCAAAATTTCTGCAAAAAGAGCTGATTTTAAATCAGCGATGTCTCCCTCATCCGGACTCCAATTCGATTGATTTTGTTTTTGAAATTAGGCATTTTTTCACAAAGATTCCATATCTACCATTAGATTTGGTAGATCTTGCACCAAGACTTCCAGATTTGTGCCGTAAACTCTCTGCCCTAAAAAATTATCTGCAACCCCACTGATTTTTACATCAGCGATATCTCCTTCATCCGGACTCTGATTCAACTGATTTTTTTTTTTGAAATCGGCTATTTTTTCATAAATAATCCAGATCTAAAATCATATTTTGTAGATCTTTCACCAAAAAGTACAGATCTGATCTGAAAACTTGCCTCCCCCGAAATCCTGCAAAAAAAAAAAAAAAAAATCTACACTTTGGCCCAAGAAAGTGTTCTGGTACCACTTGTTATGGCTCTGATACCAATTGTTATAGATATAATACCACTTCTTGTAGATCTAACCCGAAATATTATAAATCTGATATGAAAATATAAGATAATGCAAATAAACCCAAGAAATAATAAGATAGAATTAGATAGAAATTGCTTCTTTATTGGAGATCCCACCGGCCCTGGAAAGTGCTCTGATACCACTTGTTATAGATCTGACCCAGAAATATATGAGAAATAAAAAATATACCCAATAATAACAAGATCAAAATAGATAGAAATGCTTCTTTATTGATCAAACCCTTAAGGTAGGGCAACACCATACATTCACTCCTTAAGGAAGGAGAACACTCCACAAGCCATATGCATGTACATACAATAATCCTTGACTATTCCTTGACATGGAGTCTCTAGCCTCTATATAGGCCTCATACATATAATACCATGAGTCATTACCATGGTTCCCTCATACCATCTACTAATACCATGGGCCCATTACATTATTATTAACTACTTGTGGTCCCTTACATGATATGGGTTAACCACCTTATTTATTACTATGGCCCATCCCATTATTACATTATTACCTTGGGTACTTCCCTTGGTGCCCCATATTATCCCCCCCTAGGTATATAACATTGCATATGGGAAACAAGGAGGATTTAGGGAAGATCTTATAGGAGATGCTTTGAGGGCTGAAAATTTATATAGAAGATTAGGCAAATCCATCTATAGGTACAAGAATCACTACAAAAGTAGCAGGAGAAGTATAAGGCCAAGCATGATCAACACAAAATAGATAAATCTTTCAAGGTGGGCAACCGAGTATGGCTATAGTTGAACAAGGAGAGTTGACTACGACTTGGTAAGAAAATCAAGGCTATGAGGTATGATCCATTTAAGATACTGGAAAAGGCGGGTAATAATATTTATCGACTCAGTCTACTACTATATATGCACATTTACTCAATGGTGAATGTAAATAATTTGATACTCTATGAGCCTTCCATGCTAGACCAGGGAGAGGAACATGTCCGACCTTCTGTGGAGAATTTGGAACTAGATGCTCAGGTAGAGTTAACATAAGATACAGTTCTGCAAAAGAGGTCCATAACTACAAGACAGAGGCAACATGGCCTTTGGAAGATTGGGTTGAAGGGCCAACTTATAGGAAAATCTAAATGGTATACCAAAGAGAACGTGGAGGAAAAATATCCTCATCTCATTCAATAAAAGCTTTTGGGGACCAAAAGCCTCCCAAAATAGGTAGGTGTGATATGGATTAGATCATTATATTATTTCACCTCATTCAGTAAAATCTTTTGGAGACCAAAAGCCTCCCAAAATATGAAGATGTGATATGGATTGGATCATTATATTATTTTTCATCCATATCAATGCATTTAGAGTGGAAAAAGTGGAGAAATCATCTCATGGGACCATTTTTACCAGCGGGACCCAGTTTGGCAAAACAAGGTCTAAACCCTTTCTAGAGCATTTGGGGCATCAAATGATGCTTTTTGGGGGTAAAAATTTGTTGCATTAATGTGGCACATTTTCATGTTATTTTACACATAGATACATTTCCAACGATGCAACAATTACGTTAATCAGAGTCTGTATGCGAAAGTTATGCGATTCAGAAGTTGACCTTCATGTTTTCACCACCATGGTTTGAGAGGATGCCGCGCCCACCCCCATTACTCATGGAAAATGGACTAGACACGTGATTGTGATGTAAAAGACTAGAAGAGTCTATATTGTAAATCTAGATAAAAGTTGAGGTAGTCAAACTTAATCGTTAGTAGGCTATCAGGTTGTGTTATGACCGAGCCACTAGGAGGAAGAGGCATTCCATTCTTTCGAGTGAATTTTGTTCCATACATGAGAAAATATTGCCAAGAGGGATAGAGGGTGAGCACACAAAGAGCATCTATGCACTGTAGCATCCCATGGGCCACAAACCTTACTTCTTTGTACTTGCAGCCATATTTCCAGATAAAGAAAGAGAGTGAAGTGACCTCATCTTCAAGTTGGGTTTTCTCCTCAAAGGGTTTCCCATAGCATATCTTATGCCTTATATGTGTGCGTGACCTTTTTTTTGTTGTTCATTATTTCTACATAATTTCCATTCGCATGCATGCACTAATTACAGTGAAATCTGAAGATATTTAAATTTAATAAAGCTATAATAGTGTAAGAATTTCATATTTTTAATATAATATTATCAAATATGTTATGACGAAGAATCTAGTGGAATAGCCACTACAGTTTATGGACCTCTTATCAATTGAGGATTCACAACACTTTCAAGGCATTGTACATTATTTGTGTAGGCTATAGGTCATTGTATTGACTATTTTAAGAACATAATCAACTTTAAAATAGCCTGATTTTAATGATGAAGCTTCCTAATTGTATATTTGAGAATAATGAAACAACTAGTGCTAAAGAAAATTATATACTCTCTTACTACAAATGACAATTATAACAGAGAAATAAACAATGAAAATTGACTTGATTCTTAATCATAGTGATCTTAATCCTAGTTCAAGTTATGGTGTTTCACAAAATGTGTATATAGGCATTCTTTACATAAATTTCCTTGCTCTGTGATAATGCCTAGTTTAACAAGCTATTATATAAGAGATTCATAAAATAAACTAAATTAATAATGGGCACTCTTAATCAAACACCAAGTGACGCATTTAAGTTACAAAAAGTAACGCTAGAAATAAAAAGTAAAGAAAATAACACATTCAAAATAAATATATTTACACATGTACAAAAGGGGTAGTTGGTACTTGTGGAGTGAACCCTTACTTCGTAGGGCCAAGTTGTCTAATCACTTCTGAAAATGAAACTATAGCTATCTTAAATTGGTACAAGTTTGCATTTCATTAACAAGAATAATCCAAATGATGTTTAGAGATCTATCTCAAAATCCCCTTTTCTCCCCTCTATCTTCCTCCTCAATTGTTCTTGAATCACATGTATATATAATGAGTTACATGCCATATTTAGAGGAATAAAAAATACAAATTGTAGCTTTAGAATGCCTGCAAAGCTTAATGAAAAGATGTCATTGTCTCCCTAACGCATCAATAAGAAAGTATAAGCTTTAAAACTCGAGTAATTGCCAAAATTGATTTCATATTGTTGGATATTAATTTGGTTATAACTTGGTTCAAACTTTGAATTTAAGTTTTTTCCCATCCAGTTGAAGATTACACCCATGTGCTCCATAAGTTGCATTGATCAACAAATCAAAGAATAAGACTCTTCACATCATATGAGATTCTTCACATAATGGTTGCAACCAACATCCTAGGTTTTCAAAAAAATAATTCAATGGTTACATTTCACCTAAATTTAGTGTAAGAGATTCCAAGAGTTGGGCTTTACTGCTAAATAACATCCTAGGTTTTCAAAAAAATAATTCGATGGTTACGTTTCACCTAAATTTAGTGTGAGAGATTCCACGAATTGGGCTTTAGTGCTAAATGCCACATTCTTTTTGGTTGATTCGATGTTTGGTTATTTTCAACATGCCTCTTCAACCAAGGTCAAAACTAAGGAAAATAGAATTTCAAAATAAATACAAAAGAAAGCATGCATATTTTATAATAATAATAAAAACATTACCTTTGTGAATAGTTATTGAAGAAACAAAGCCCTTCGTTGGAAGAGTATGTTTAAGAATAGAAAAAGCCTTGAAGATTACTCACTTAATTACATAAAAGTAATAAACAAGTTAAAGAAACATATATTCTAGAGATTAATAACTCAGCGAAATAAAATGGAGAAGGAAACATTGGAATTGAACCCAAGGGAAAATTTATCATTTATAAAAAAAAATGTTGATAATGATTTAACCAAGTCATTAAAAAATAGCAATGAAATTATCCTTAGTTATTAAAATGCATGAAGCAAACATTTTAATTCCATCCAATCAATTTCCAAATGATTATATCCTAGTCAATAATTGCAAAAATAATACCACATTTAAATTAAAGTAACTTAATTAAATCTCAAATTTTGAATATGTTAACAAAATAAAATCAAAACAACTTAAATAAATGTCATGTTTTGAAAATGTAGATCTATTTAACATATTCATAATTTAATTTTTTTCCCCAAAGAAAAATTGTAATTTTCATTAATAAATAGTGAAGATTACATGTTGTAGATGTTGTAACGCATATCAAAAAAGTGATCGTTCACCCAACAATAGTATAATGAGTGCATATAGGTCCATATTCATAGTCACATAATTAAAACCGTTCTTACAATTTTAAATGTAAATTTTTTTGTTTATATGAATAAAAATACATAACACAATTATTATAAATTTAATGGAATTGGTAGTAAGACAAATTTGCAATATATGCATTCATTAAACTATCTTAACAATGGATCTAGAAAGCATCGAGAGGGATCAAATCTTTTGAGGTGTATATTTATTTTAGAGTGCAAAACTTGAAAATAGGTTTGCAACTCAAGAGATTTGGTCCCTCTTGCTCATGATAGTTTTGTGGTTAAAATAGATCTATTTATGTATTTATATATTGATATCATTTTTCATGGTTTAAATTGTATTTTTGAATGCATAAATAGATTAGCCTCTTGAAAATCCACTTGGTTTCTTTGATTGTGTAGGTGACTCAGGTTAAACTTGCAATTCTAACCAATCTTTGCTGAATTTCATACAAAATTGAGAAAAAATATATAATTGAAAAGACTTGAAAATTGTAGAATAGTGAGACTATTTGAAATTTTTTAAACATATGATTTTATTCTTTTTCAATTGTTTCATGTAATATATACATAGTTTTTTGTTTCACCACCATACATACATACATACATATGTGTGTGTGTGGGGATATATATAGACACACAAACACACAATTGATATTGAAATATTTTAGTGAACACAGCATTGAAATATTTTATTTATGATCTACATTGAATTTTTAGTAATATTTTTTAAATCACATGTTAACTTTATATTTGGAATTGAATGAATTATACATCTAGATTTTATTATTTTCATTAAGAAATAATTGAATTTTTAAAAAGGTATAAGAATAATACACCTGGGTTATAATCAAAAGTGAAAATCTAAAGTTCTTTTACTTTTAGTTACTTTATCTTTCTTTAAAGTTAATATAAAATTAAATTATTTTCATGAATGTCAAAATATTTTGTTTATATCTCAAAATGAAAATGGAATATTTTTACCATATATACAAAAGCACACATCCCATCATATTGGAGAGAATGGAAATCTCAACGAAATGAAATGGAATAAACTAAAAAAACACACATTAAATTAAAATAAAGCAAATAAACTTTTCTCCGTCAATAAGTGTAGTTTATTTTCTTATTTTCTTGAAAATAATAACATAATAAGAAAATGTTTTTCACCATTATTTTTACTATTTTATAACACTGTGAAGAGGTACAATGAATAACATAGTTATTTAGGGAATCAATATACTCTAAAGAATAGTTAATGGCACGAGGTACCATTCACTATTATTTTTACTATTCTATAACAATGTGAAGAGGTATAATGAATAATATAGTTATTGTTAGAAATCTGAAGAGAGCCAAAGATTGTTTACACAACACAAATCGCACCATAATATATTTATTGATCACATAATCTAACTATATATAAGACTTAAATCACTCATTTCCACAAATTATGAATCAAACATGACTCATAACTTAAGAATCAACAACTTTTAGATAGACTTCTTGTAACTCAAAATGACAATTATACATGACATGGAAGCATTACTTCCAACACCCTCCCTTAAAACTTATATGGAAAAACACATATTACAACAATAAATGAATCTTTGTCAAATTTGTTTGATATGGTCATCACGAGCACTCACATCTACTCTGAAATCTCATGGTTTCCCCTCTTTTCTTCACCACACTTTCGAGCTTCCCACTTGATTCATTTAAGACATAACCACTTCAAACCAACAAGCACTCACATCTACTCTGAAATCTCATGGCACACTTTCAAGTTTCCCACTTGATTCATTTAAGACATAAACCACTTCAAACCATCGTTGATGTGCTTTGCAAAGTTGACTCTTCTCAACCTCATGGAGCACAATGGGTCAATCTCAATAATGAACCATCCTATGAAACTGCCATTATTTGTGAATCCAGAGCACAATGGGTCAGTCTCGATATTGAACCATCCTATGGAACTGCCACTATTTGTGAATCCACGGCCCTCCACAACCTTCATTGGTTATCTAGGATAGCATTCTGGATACAAACCATCCTATGGAACTGCCACTATTTGTGAATCCCCGACCCTCCGCAACCTTCATTGATTATCTAGGATAGCATTCTGGATACAGAATGTCTTCAACAGAGAATTCTACAACTTGACCTTGTATATAATACCTTGTAATAATGTTTGAAGAGCACGACGGATCACACCAACTTGAATTTATTAAAAACTACTTATGACTAATGCCCCTCTTACATTAATCTATTGAATAATTGGAATGTTGTTTGTGGTTCTCTACATCATTTTTGACCTACTTCTCCAAGGCATTATCAATTACCTACTTCTCCAAGGCATTAGAAATAATTGATATAGAGGTATTAAAGGCAGAAACCATTTTCTTCATCTTAAAAATGATATTGTTGTGCCACTGCCATACACCCTTTCGGTTGGAAAGGAATTTGGAGGACTCAACCCCACATTGTCTCGTCACCTTGCAATTCCAGCTGATGTTCAGCGATTGAAGCTTGCTGAGATTGAAAATGGCTGCTACGCTTTTAGGTGAAGTGGTGCGTGGTTTTGTGGCCAAGGAGCCGGAGTATGGACTTTGAGCAATGTGAAATGATGACGGTGCTGAGGTTGATTCCACTTATGACATCATTGTTAAGTGTGAAGCCAAATTTAAGCAATATTTTAGATTAGATTTTTTTAGATCTCCAGGATTCTAGATCCTCTTACAGCGCCAGTGGTTTCTAGATCATTCCATATCTCCATCCGAATTACACACATGATTCTAGATCCTTTTTCTGCCTCTATAAATTTGTAATTTCTCTGGCCAAGAAAAACCAAGCCAAGGCCCAAGCCTGTTATGTAATGCAAAGTGATTTCTGTTCTCCAGTGATTGTTTTATCTATTCCAATATTTCTGACTAAATAATTTTGTTGTTTCTCCATTTCTCTATGTCTCTAAATTATTCTCTACTATTGCTATCTAAGTCTCTGAGAGTATAAATCGACCGTGTGTCATATATGCTATGCTCGCACTAACAACTATAATAATGTAGAATGCGAAGATGGAACCGACAATCACAAAGAACCACAATCCATGTGTGATTTTCAACGCACTCGTGTTGTTTCTTTTTAACCGAATTAGAAGAATAAAAGAGTGCTAAATGGATCTTTCGTAACATGATCTTCTAACGGCTTCTACCCATCATGACCGCATAGATCATCAGTGTAACCAATTCGGCAATGCTTGTGCACAGGATTGTGTCGTGCACTGTGAAAGCTTTCGACAAATCAAGAGCAGAGGAAAACATAGACATATATATACCCCAGGGCAACAAATCAACCTTAGGATCCGTGATCCATGACTTTGTTGATTATGGAACCTCCAGATCTTGAATCGCGTTGATTTCAGCCCTGCTGTCAATGCGCTGAGAGTGGGAAGCAGAATCACTTTGTGAAAAGCTTTTCAATCGACCATATTTTCTTCCAATTGATCAGATTTGAAGCTAGATGGCTCTTGGTTGGCACTGGAAATCCTCCGCTCTGCAAAATTTCTGAGCAGCACACGGGGAGGGGAACAAATCTACAAACAGGAACATGCCTTTAACTTGCCTTTATTTCCATCAGCCACTTCAAAAAAAATCCGTCAAAATATTGCACAACAGAGATATACAAATAGAGATCAGCCAGTCTTCACAAGTTGTCGCAGCTCCTTAAGCAACAAATACCACAGTATATGAATTTCTAGGCCAAAGGATCACACATTCAGTGATCAACTTTTTTCTCGCACTCAGAAGAACAACACACCTTACATTGATCTATTTTCCTCACTCAGATTTATAGATCCACATAGACATGATCACAAAAAGAATCTCACACAATAGACTATTTTATGTACAGAGTATTACCCTTTCTAAAAATGCATGATCACAGCTCTTCTTTTTAGAGAGTTAGGGCTGAACCCGCTCTGATCTCATGTTAGGAATTTGAAGAGAACCAGAGATTATTTACATAACACAAATCACACTATGATATATTTATTGATCACATAATCCAGTTATATATATAAGACTTAGATCACTGACTTAGACAAATTATGACTCAGACATGACAGGACTCCAATTCATAATTTAGGAAACAACACTCCAACTCATAACTTAGGAAACAACTTCTAGATTGACTTCTGGTAATGGCAACTATACATGACATGGAAGCATTACTTCCAACAGTTATTTAGGGAATCGGTATACTCCAAAGAATGGTTGTATGGCAGGAGGTACCACCCAAAGTCTAGCTTTATTCCATGTGATCATTAAGGTGATAACTCCACCAAATCCAATCCCTAATCCCAACCCTAGTGCAATTAAAGAGATTTTTTCATCCACACAACTCAACCATCCCCTTTTGCTGACACTATTCTTTATCTCTTTTTCTTTGCATGGATGTAACCAATTACATGTGTTGTTGCATGGTTGTAATTGATTATCTTCATTGCATGGCCGAAATAAATCACAACATAGACATCTATTTTTTAGAAATGAAGTCACACCAAAAGTGTCTAACTGTGATCCTTTTGGGATTCGTCCACAAAGTTTGTTTGAGGAAACATTCAAAACCGCCAACATAGATAACGTAGAGAGCTCTCCACGGATTTCACCACTCAGATTATTTTTGGACAAGTCTAGTTGCTCCAAAGTTGATATCTCACCGAGAGATGGAGGAATTTTCCACCCCAATTGGTTCCCAGATAAATTCAGTAATCGCAAACTCCTCAAATTTCCTATACTTGTAGGAATTTCACCATTAAGGTTATTATTGGACAAGTCGAGTATTGTATTTGTCTCCAACAAATACTCAAGGGAATACTCATGGGATTTTATGACAACAATGAAATCTTCATATAGCTTATTGCTTAAGACTTGAGAAGATGCACGGATTTTGAATCCCTGAAGTCTCTCAAAATTGAATGGTATTCCTCCAGTGAAGCTATTATTGGAAAGATCCAACACTTGCAACTTGGTGAGATGTGTAAACCATTGAGGAATTGCACCATGAAACTTATTATAACCAGCACTTAAAACTCTTAACTGATCAAAATATGCCAGGTAATAAGGAAGCTCACCTGTAAATCCATTATGCCTTACATCTAACAATTGAAGTTTAGTACACTTGGCCAAAGAAGTTGGTAAGGTCCCAGAAAATTTATTAGAACGAGCAGAAAAAACTTCCATAGAAGCTGGAAAACTTATATCCATATCTCCACTGAGCAAGTTATCTGACACTTTCAATCTTTGCAAAGAAGTACATGTTGAGATTTTGCTGTTTGAGTCAAATAGGCAAAAATCTCTGAAGGATGACAACAATAGGGAATCAGTTCCTAG
>APFE031703226.1:37569-47663 GCA_000404065.3 Pinus taeda
AAAAATGGAGAAGGAAACATTGGAATTGAACCCAAGGGAAAATTTATCATTTATAAAAAAAAATGTTGATAATGATTTAACCAAGTCATTAAAAAATAGCAATGAAATTATCCTTAGTTATTAAAATGCATGAAGCAAACATTTTAATTCCATCCAATCAATTTCCAAATGATTATATCCTAGTCAATAATTGCAAAAATAATACCACATTTAAATTAAAGTAACTTAATTAAATCTCAAATTTTGAATATGTTAACAAAATAAAATCAAAACAACTTAAATAAATGTCATGTTTTGAAAATGTAGATCTATTTAACATATTCATAATTTAATTTTTTTCCCCAAAGAAAAATTGTAATTTTCATTAATAAATAGTGAAGATTACATGTTGTAGATGTTGTAACGCATATCAAAAAAGTGATCGTTCACCCAACAATAGTATAATGAGTGCATATAGGTCCATATTCATAGTCACATAATTAAAACCGTTCTTACAATTTTAAATGTAAATTTTTTTGTTTATATGAATAAAAATACATAACACAATTATTATAAATTTAATGGAATTGGTAGTAAGACAAATTTGCAATATATGCATTCATTAAACTATCTTAACAATGGATCTAGAAAGCATCGAGAGGGATCAAATCTTTTGAGGTGTATATTTATTTTAGAGTGCAAAACTTGAAAATAGGTTTGCAACTCAAGAGATTTGGTCCCTCTTGCTCATGATAGTTTTGTGGTTAAAATAGATCTATTTATGTATTTATATATTGATATCATTTTTCATGGTTTAAATTGTATTTTTGAATGCATAAATAGATTAGCCTCTTGAAAATCCACTTGGTTTCTTTGATTGTGTAGGTGACTCAGGTTAAACTTGCAATTCTAACCAATCTTTGCTGAATTTCATACAAAATTGAGAAAAAATATATAATTGAAAAGACTTGAAAATTGTAGAATAGTGAGACTATTTGAAATTTTTTAAACATATGATTTTATTCTTTTTCAATTGTTTCATGTAATATATACATAGTTTTTTGTTTCACCACCATACATACATACATACATATGTGTGTGTGTGGGGATATATATAGACACACAAACACACAATTGATATTGAAATATTTTAGTGAACACAGCATTGAAATATTTTATTTATGATCTACATTGAATTTTTAGTAATATTTTTTAAATCACATGTTAACTTTATATTTGGAATTGAATGAATTATACATCTAGATTTTATTATTTTCATTAAGAAATAATTGAATTTTTAAAAAGGTATAAGAATAATACACCTGGGTTATAATCAAAAGTGAAAATCTAAAGTTCTTTTACTTTTAGTTACTTTATCTTTCTTTAAAGTTAATATAAAATTAAATTATTTTCATGAATGTCAAAATATTTTGTTTATATCTCAAAATGAAAATGGAATATTTTTACCATATATACAAAAGCACACATCCCATCATATTGGAGAGAATGGAAATCTCAACGAAATGAAATGGAATAAACTAAAAAAACACACATTAAATTAAAATAAAGCAAATAAACTTTTCTCCGTCAATAAGTGTAGTTTATTTTCTTATTTTCTTGAAAATAATAACATAATAAGAAAATGTTTTTCACCATTATTTTTACTATTTTATAACACTGTGAAGAGGTACAATGAATAACATAGTTATTTAGGGAATCAATATACTCTAAAGAATAGTTAATGGCACGAGGTACCATTCACTATTATTTTTACTATTCTATAACAATGTGAAGAGGTATAATGAATAATATAGTTATTGTTAGAAATCTGAAGAGAGCCAAAGATTGTTTACACAACACAAATCGCACCATAATATATTTATTGATCACATAATCTAACTATATATAAGACTTAAATCACTCATTTCCACAAATTATGAATCAAACATGACTCATAACTTAAGAATCAACAACTTTTAGATAGACTTCTTGTAACTCAAAATGACAATTATACATGACATGGAAGCATTACTTCCAACACCCTCCCTTAAAACTTATATGGAAAAACACATATTACAACAATAAATGAATCTTTGTCAAATTTGTTTGATATGGTCATCACGAGCACTCACATCTACTCTGAAATCTCATGGTTTCCCCTCTTTTCTTCACCACACTTTCGAGCTTCCCACTTGATTCATTTAAGACATAACCACTTCAAACCAACAAGCACTCACATCTACTCTGAAATCTCATGGCACACTTTCAAGTTTCCCACTTGATTCATTTAAGACATAAACCACTTCAAACCATCGTTGATGTGCTTTGCAAAGTTGACTCTTCTCAACCTCATGGAGCACAATGGGTCAATCTCAATAATGAACCATCCTATGAAACTGCCATTATTTGTGAATCCAGAGCACAATGGGTCAGTCTCGATATTGAACCATCCTATGGAACTGCCACTATTTGTGAATCCACGGCCCTCCACAACCTTCATTGGTTATCTAGGATAGCATTCTGGATACAAACCATCCTATGGAACTGCCACTATTTGTGAATCCCCGACCCTCCGCAACCTTCATTGATTATCTAGGATAGCATTCTGGATACAGAATGTCTTCAACAGAGAATTCTACAACTTGACCTTGTATATAATACCTTGTAATAATGTTTGAAGAGCACGACGGATCACACCAACTTGAATTTATTAAAAACTACTTATGACTAATGCCCCTCTTACATTAATCTATTGAATAATTGGAATGTTGTTTGTGGTTCTCTACATCATTTTTGACCTACTTCTCCAAGGCATTATCAATTACCTACTTCTCCAAGGCATTAGAAATAATTGATATAGAGGTATTAAAGGCAGAAACCATTTTCTTCATCTTAAAAATGATATTGTTGTGCCACTGCCATACACCCTTTCGGTTGGAAAGGAATTTGGAGGACTCAACCCCACATTGTCTCGTCACCTTGCAATTCCAGCTGATGTTCAGCGATTGAAGCTTGCTGAGATTGAAAATGGCTGCTACGCTTTTAGGTGAAGTGGTGCGTGGTTTTGTGGCCAAGGAGCCGGAGTATGGACTTTGAGCAATGTGAAATGATGACGGTGCTGAGGTTGATTCCACTTATGACATCATTGTTAAGTGTGAAGCCAAATTTAAGCAATATTTTAGATTAGATTTTTTTAGATCTCCAGGATTCTAGATCCTCTTACAGCGCCAGTGGTTTCTAGATCATTCCATATCTCCATCCGAATTACACACATGATTCTAGATCCTTTTTCTGCCTCTATAAATTTGTAATTTCTCTGGCCAAGAAAAACCAAGCCAAGGCCCAAGCCTGTTATGTAATGCAAAGTGATTTCTGTTCTCCAGTGATTGTTTTATCTATTCCAATATTTCTGACTAAATAATTTTGTTGTTTCTCCATTTCTCTATGTCTCTAAATTATTCTCTACTATTGCTATCTAAGTCTCTGAGAGTATAAATCGACCGTGTGTCATATATGCTATGCTCGCACTAACAACTATAATAATGTAGAATGCGAAGATGGAACCGACAATCACAAAGAACCACAATCCATGTGTGATTTTCAACGCACTCGTGTTGTTTCTTTTTAACCGAATTAGAAGAATAAAAGAGTGCTAAATGGATCTTTCGTAACATGATCTTCTAACGGCTTCTACCCATCATGACCGCATAGATCATCAGTGTAACCAATTCGGCAATGCTTGTGCACAGGATTGTGTCGTGCACTGTGAAAGCTTTCGACAAATCAAGAGCAGAGGAAAACATAGACATATATATACCCCAGGGCAACAAATCAACCTTAGGATCCGTGATCCATGACTTTGTTGATTATGGAACCTCCAGATCTTGAATCGCGTTGATTTCAGCCCTGCTGTCAATGCGCTGAGAGTGGGAAGCAGAATCACTTTGTGAAAAGCTTTTCAATCGACCATATTTTCTTCCAATTGATCAGATTTGAAGCTAGATGGCTCTTGGTTGGCACTGGAAATCCTCCGCTCTGCAAAATTTCTGAGCAGCACACGGGGAGGGGAACAAATCTACAAACAGGAACATGCCTTTAACTTGCCTTTATTTCCATCAGCCACTTCAAAAAAAATCCGTCAAAATATTGCACAACAGAGATATACAAATAGAGATCAGCCAGTCTTCACAAGTTGTCGCAGCTCCTTAAGCAACAAATACCACAGTATATGAATTTCTAGGCCAAAGGATCACACATTCAGTGATCAACTTTTTTCTCGCACTCAGAAGAACAACACACCTTACATTGATCTATTTTCCTCACTCAGATTTATAGATCCACATAGACATGATCACAAAAAGAATCTCACACAATAGACTATTTTATGTACAGAGTATTACCCTTTCTAAAAATGCATGATCACAGCTCTTCTTTTTAGAGAGTTAGGGCTGAACCCGCTCTGATCTCATGTTAGGAATTTGAAGAGAACCAGAGATTATTTACATAACACAAATCACACTATGATATATTTATTGATCACATAATCCAGTTATATATATAAGACTTAGATCACTGACTTAGACAAATTATGACTCAGACATGACAGGACTCCAATTCATAATTTAGGAAACAACACTCCAACTCATAACTTAGGAAACAACTTCTAGATTGACTTCTGGTAATGGCAACTATACATGACATGGAAGCATTACTTCCAACAGTTATTTAGGGAATCGGTATACTCCAAAGAATGGTTGTATGGCAGGAGGTACCACCCAAAGTCTAGCTTTATTCCATGTGATCATTAAGGTGATAACTCCACCAAATCCAATCCCTAATCCCAACCCTAGTGCAATTAAAGAGATTTTTTCATCCACACAACTCAACCATCCCCTTTTGCTGACACTATTCTTTATCTCTTTTTCTTTGCATGGATGTAACCAATTACATGTGTTGTTGCATGGTTGTAATTGATTATCTTCATTGCATGGCCGAAATAAATCACAACATAGACATCTATTTTTTAGAAATGAAGTCACACCAAAAGTGTCTAACTGTGATCCTTTTGGGATTCGTCCACAAAGTTTGTTTGAGGAAACATTCAAAACCGCCAACATAGATAACGTAGAGAGCTCTCCACGGATTTCACCACTCAGATTATTTTTGGACAAGTCTAGTTGCTCCAAAGTTGATATCTCACCGAGAGATGGAGGAATTTTCCACCCCAATTGGTTCCCAGATAAATTCAGTAATCGCAAACTCCTCAAATTTCCTATACTTGTAGGAATTTCACCATTAAGGTTATTATTGGACAAGTCGAGTATTGTATTTGTCTCCAACAAATACTCAAGGGAATACTCATGGGATTTTATGACAACAATGAAATCTTCATATAGCTTATTGCTTAAGACTTGAGAAGATGCACGGATTTTGAATCCCTGAAGTCTCTCAAAATTGAATGGTATTCCTCCAGTGAAGCTATTATTGGAAAGATCCAACACTTGCAACTTGGTGAGATGTGTAAACCATTGAGGAATTGCACCATGAAACTTATTATAACCAGCACTTAAAACTCTTAACTGATCAAAATATGCCAGGTAATAAGGAAGCTCACCTGTAAATCCATTATGCCTTACATCTAACAATTGAAGTTTAGTACACTTGGCCAAAGAAGTTGGTAAGGTCCCAGAAAATTTATTAGAACGAGCAGAAAAAACTTCCATAGAAGCTGGAAAACTTATATCCATATCTCCACTGAGCAAGTTATCTGACACTTTCAATCTTTGCAAAGAAGTACATTTACTTAAAGACGAGGGCATCTTTCCATTCAACTTGTTATTTGACAATACTAAGTGCTCTAGTGCAACACATTTACCAATATCATCCGGAATTGGTCCCTCGAGGCGGTTTCCAGATAAATCTAATTTCTGAAGCGAAACTAAACCACTGATACTTCCAGGAATAGTGCCAGAAACACTGGTATTAAATATGCCCAATTCAGTGAGTGCCTTCAGCTTCCCAATGTTATTTGGAATACGTCCACTTAAATTGTTGGCAAACAAATACAAAATTTTCAGGAAATGAAGCTTCCCTATGGCTTCTGGAATTGCCCCTTAAATATTATTGCTATCAAGATTAAGTTGTTTGAGTTTTTTCAAATTCGCAATACCATTACCTATTCTACCAGTAAGCAAGTTTGTACCAAGATTGAGGGCGGCCAACTCACTCAATCTAAAAATTGCTTTAGGTATCCGGCCATGAAACTTATTTACGCCCAGATTTAGGTAGGTCAAACAACCCAAATTGCCAATTGCTTCAGGTATGTTACCCGTCAAATTATTGGTATCGAGGTACAGTTGTTGAAGCATGCTCAAATTGCCAATACTGTCGGCTATGGTGCCTTCTAATCCGGCACTAGGAAGGATTATCGCAACGACTCTCTGATTTATGCATACAATTGTGAACGACCAGCATATGTACTTTGAATTCTCAATCGTCCAATCCCACAGCGTTCCATATGGATCGATGAATGCCTTTTTCAAGGACAAAAGTGCCTCCATGTCCCCTTTATCCAGAGAATACTCCACCAGGTTTCCATATGGATTCATGGATGCTGCGAATTGAGGAGCTGAAGTCCTCCAGCGTCCTTTCTTTCACAACAAAATCATGGGGTCCAACAGATCCACTTTCACTTCCACTGGCCCTGCGCTCATGCAGACGACCATTGTATTCCCATCCAATATTGTTGTTACTTACAGTATCCACGGCAGTTGTGGTTTCCAAGATCATAAGACACACAATGATCTGAATAACAATGGGGATGACAGCTTTATCCATTTCTCTCTCGCTGCCACAGTCCTGAAGGCCTTGCTTTTCTGTTGTTTGCTTTGCTGTGTTCATAAATACATTGAGGCCTCCCCTCCATATGTAGTGAGGGAATGTAAGTTGAAAGGTGTGAATGCAGATCATGAAACAGGGAAAAAAAGGAAAAGAGGAATTAGCAACTTCGTCCAGACCACGACCTGTTTGGAAGTGGACGTGTTTACGGTTTAATTTATATAGCTATCAGACAAAATTGACTAACAAATATCACCCAAAAAAAATTAGCCTGGAATTTGGTCAAGTGGAATGGAAGGTGGACACCCGGTACTAATTTCAAATCTGAATTACCCCGTACTAATTTCAAATCTGAAGTACCTGTCAAATTTAACGGAATCATAACTTTAATACCCATTTCAATAATTCTGGTGCATGCCTCGGAATCTTCGTTTTCTTTGGAATTTAGCCTGCTCAACCAAATTATAAACCTCAGACTCATCATTTCAAAAAATCCAGAGAAAATTGTGGAAGAAATATGAAAAGTCCAAAACGTTTAGACTACGCGGATTAAGATGTAACAATTGGGTCAAGTGTGATACGTGTTTGAAGGACCATAACGCGTAATTGACGTGACTACCTGCTACCTGCTCCAAAAGAAAATTGAGGAAGAAATATGGAAAGTCCAAAGCGTTTAGACTACGCGGATTGACATGTAACAATTGGGTCAAGTGTGATGCGTGTTTGAAGGACCGTAACGTAATTCTAAAAACGGAGTGATGTGGACGTTAACACAAAGATGGAAAATGTCGGGGGATTTAATAATTCTATTAAATTGGATCGTTTTAGACTTTTACAGAAAGATGGACAAACTCGAGAGAATTTAATCATTTTATTAAATTTGGTTGTAACCTGCAGTGATAATATGTATCATGCACTATTATGATTAATATATTTAGTTTATTTTTTATTAAATTATGTGACAGTGAGATGACAGAATATTGGGTACATTATTATTTTTAATTAGATTTATATTTTAATTTTTAAATTTATTATAAAGGTAGAGGTAGACCCAAATAATCGGTAAAATAATTTATCCAATATTTTTTCCACATCACTCTCACAGTGATTCTCAATTTACCTAATATTTCTTTCTAGTGGCACCATCATGCTCACCCTCATCTTTTATTAATAAATATAGATTTAACTTTTTCTTTTTTTTCACTTCAAGAAATTACTTTTTTGTTATTCATTATGAATAAAAAAAGTACAATTTACTGTTGTGAGAGACAGAGTTTGTCCCGAGACTATTGTCACTTAAAAGGTAATTATCATCTCATTCACCCTCTAAGAGGGTTTACAATATTTTAATTTAGTGATCTAGACTTTTATACTTTTGGTTTGTCGACTATTGTGTGCAGGCCTGTATCAATCATGCTTACATCAATATATAGAAAAATTAATTGACTATTAGCGGTTAAATTACAGGAATAATATGCATGTATAATAATTTACTGGAGTTGTTTTGTTGTCATATCAAGAATTTGATTTGCTGCTTTCAGATTTTCTTGGCTTTATGTTTGCTTCTACTCGTGTTGAAACACTAAAAGGTTACATGAATAATTTTGTTGTCATATCAAGAATCTGATTTGTTTCTTTCAGATTTTCTTCGCTTTATGTTTGCTTCTATTCATGTTGAAACAATAAAGGGTTACAAGAATAATATGCATGTATATTAATTTGTTGGAGTCGTTTTGTTGTCATATCAAGAATCTGATTTATGTTTGCTTCTATTCATGTTGAAACAATAAAGGGTTACAAGAATAATATGCATGTATATTAATTTGTTGGAGTCGTTTTGTTGTCATATCAAGAATCTGATTTGTTGTTTTCAGATTTTCTTGGCTTTATGTTTGCTTCTACTCCTGTTGAAACACTAAAAGGTTGTCCAGTTGTGATAGAGAAGTGTAGGTTGTATTTATAATCTAACAACCAGATAGTTCCTCAATTATAATGTGTCTAACCCTAGTGTTAATGCTCTTTTCGATAATCTGTCCCCATAATTGTTGAATTTCCTGTAAATATGTTGGAATTGAATATTCTAGAGGTGACCTCTGATTTCACCAATTCGTAGTTTCCAAGTAGCCAAAAATTTTAAATAGTTACTATTAAGTACCACTTATTGGGTTTTGTGAGCATGGCCGGACTATTTGAACTTAGGACATAGCTTGAGTTGTTGCCATGAATAACCACTTGAATAGAAAATATGGGCCTTCTTTAAAAAAATTGGACCATTTCTAGAGTTGTCGCCATGAATAACCACTAGATAGAAAATATGGGCCTTCTTTAAAAGAATTGGACCATTTCTCAATTTGTGTGTCATCCTTGAGCGGGGGCCATGCTAATCTTCTTTGTATCGTTCCAATTTTATCGAGTCATCCTTGCGCTGGGGCCATGCTAATCTTCTCTATATCATTCCAACTTCATCGAATCTCTCTTAAAATATGAACTCATTCCAATTGCACTTTGCTACTTGGATAAATGATGATGATGGTGGTGGTGGTGGTGGTGGTGGTGGTGGTGGTGGTGGTTAACGTCCACTGAGATCAAACTTTGGTCTATCGGACTTAAAGAAACAAATTATTTAGTTTGATTTAAGATCTTATTCCTATGCTCAAAAAGCTTGGAGAGAAGCCTCCCGAGCTCACTTAAGGGGGACATGGAGTGTAGGAGAATATTGGGTAAATTATTGTTCCAATATATCTTGGTTTATTTTAATCATAATTTGTTATGATGGTAGGGGTAGGGAAACTATTGAATAAATTATTATAATTTAACTAATATTTCTCTCACTCTCACCTCATATTAATAAATATAGATTAAGTTATATGATGATCCTCACCCACCCTCATGAGGGTGAGGGTGGTTGGATATATTATTATCATTTACCCAAGTATAAATATCTAAAGGTCAAAGCAAAGACAATGGAAAAATGATCGATGAGGTCATATAAGTTAAATCTATATTTATCAACCTAGATCCATCTTTAACTCTAGATCTATCAAATGTTGAGAAGAATCAAATCTCTTTTCACTCTAAAAGAGGTTTGTACCTCAAGAGATTTGATCCCTCTCAAGAGTTGGTAGATCTAGAATTAAGATGATTTAGGCTGGTTTTGAGATAAAGATAAGTTTAATAAAGACTTTCATATACCATTTTAATAACTAATTTTAACTATCACTTTAAAATAGATCAAATTTTCCTTATTATTAAAAATATTAATTTACTTTCTTAACCCA
>APFE031703226.1:48153-74899 GCA_000404065.3 Pinus taeda
AAAATTTAACTTTTCGCATGCCTTTTATTAAATAGTTTGATGTGATAATGAATATAATTTAATTTATTATTTGAAATGATGTTGAATTTTATTTTTACAATTCACCGCAACACGTACTTTTCACCAATCCGGAGATCTCTCCCAAATACAAGACCAAATAAACCATTTCAGACCAGTACAATCACTCGGGAAAATAAAAACCCATCATTAAGTTGAAAATATGACAAAAATATTTCAATATCTCATTAGAAAAAGAAATTGAAAAGTCCATTATTGGACTCGCCGCTATGTCTTCATACCAAACTATAATCTTTAAATGACGTTGGCAAAAAAAAATAAAGAAAATGTTGGGAATAAACTCGATGTGAAGTAACCACTATAAGGAACATACAAATGGACGCATACTTAAATTCCAATTTCCAAGGTTAAATTCATAAGTAACCTCAAAATATGGTAAATTAAAGATTGTGAAAAAAGAATTTTATTAATTCAAAGAATATATAATAACAAGGAGCATGAGAAGATCCATTTGTTTTTAAATAGAGAAACAATAAATAAACAAGATACGCTGCATGGCAGCTAGTCCCTGCTTAGCTGTTCCAGCCACCACCAGCGAGAGAGCATCTAAGCCACCTGCGATCCTTTGCAGGTTCGATCTGATCCTTTGCAGATTAGGCAGTTCAGAGAAAGGCAAGAGCTGCTCTAGCAGAGCCTTTACAAGTTAGCCGAAGGCCCTTGCAGGTTAGGCAGTTTAGAGAAAAGGCAATAGCCGAGAGGTGATAGCCGAACCTTTACAGGTTAGATGAGAGGCAATAGCCGAACCTTTACAGGTTAGCCGAAGGCTCTGTGTTATTCGCCTTCATAGATGTGTGTACTTCATATCAGTTGAAGCCAAAAAATCCATGCCTAGCTATTCCAGCCACCACCAGCCAGAGAGCCATCTAAGCCACCCGCAATTCTTTGCAGGTTCGATCTGATCCTTTGCAGGTTAGGCAGTTCAGAGAAAGGCAAGAGCTGCTCTAGCAGAGCCTTTACAGGTTAGCCAAAGGCCCTTGCAGGTTAGGCAGTTTAGAGAAAAGGCAATAGCCGAGAGGCGATAGCCGAACCTTTACAGGTTAGCCGAGAGGCGATAGCCGAACCTTTACAGGTTAGCCGAGAGGCAATAGCCGAACCTTTATAGGTTAGCCGAAGGCTCTGTGTTGAATGTACAGATGAAGCTTCCTGAGAAGAAATGCTCCATATAGTCAATTGACAAATTAGTCAAGCATACCAAAATATACAAATCTATTGAACGAGTCAGATACTATAAAAGCCACATGACAAGATATGATAATTATGCTTTAAGAAGATATATGTTTCTGGAGTCATATGTAAAAGAAGAAGTGACATGAAAGATGTGGCCCATAGGTCCATTTTCACAAGGTTCCTCAACGGTCATGAAATAGCCGTAACGACATGGATATTGCCAAACTAAATAATATAATATCCTTAAATTTTAAATACTTTAAAATTTCACTATTTTATTTATATATTAGTTAGATCACCATTAAATACAACATAGCGGCACATAATCTGTCTTGGCCTAAAGTGTTTCCTTTACTGGCACCATTTGATTGACAACCAGACATCAACAGCGCATTCATTATAACCGAGTTCACGAGCGTTGTAACCACGGCGGGCTCAATACTGCGGGCCAATCCAATGCAGATTGCCTTTTGCATGGATTTCACGTGTCAGTAGTAGTGCATGCATTTCCCACTAGGCCAGAGTAATCGCAATTACGTGTTATTGCGTTCGAATAGCTCAGTTCAGAGGGAATCGCTCTGGAATTACGGTGACCGCCATTACTGGTAAGCTGGAATTTCACCAACTGCATTCCTTGCCTTCAAACCCTGATAATATTTGCAAGCAGTTCTCAGCCTAAAAGGCGCACAGTTTTCGGCGATGTCACAAATCTTCATGCTGCTGCTACCGATTGCTTGTCAATAGCGAAAGTCCAGGTTTGGTTCCGAAATGCGATCCTCCTAATCCTATTCCAGGCAAAATTACTTTTGCAGAGATTTTTATGCATGATTTTAATTTATTTTTATAATTTGTTTAGTCCTCATAGGCAAAGCAAGAGGGAAGCTCCAATTCACAACGTTGTTCGAAGCACACAGACATAGCCGAGTATTTACGAAATGCACAGGTGTGGATTGCATGCATTTCTTTCATGTCATTCCCATTTAGGTCTGATTCGCTTCCTCTTCTTCCTGGCTTTTCCTCTCGAGTGATAAAGAAGATGGTACACCCAATCGTATTCCTCGAGTGCTTATTGCTTGCCAGAAATCCTTCCTCTCGAAGCTTCTTGCTTTCATGAAAATTATCCGTTGCCTCTGTGAGTTCTTCTAGGGTGAAGAGAATTTTCTTCTGCTTCAGTAGCGTCGATTTTGGGATGTTTTCGTGTATTTCTGTGCAGACCAAAAAAGGGTAAATGAAAATCTAATTTCATTGGGCCATGCTAGCTGCAGATTCTACCTTCATTCTGCACAGTGGTTCCTGGCCTCCGTAAAATGGCAGATTTCAGTTTGTTCGGGATGGCAAACAGACAGACAATTAAGATTATAACCAGGCCTCCTACAGTTCCCAGTGTTATAGGTAATGTTTTTGGAGAAGATTTTCCTGTGTAATAGATCATGTAGAAAACAAATTAAAACATTATGAAAATTTGACGTATTGTCATGCAATTATACAAAAGAGTTACCGGTAATGTTTTTGCAGAAGATTTTCCTGTGTAATAGATCATGTGGAAAACAAATTAAAACATTATGAAAATTTGATGTATTGTCATGAAATTATACAAAAGAGTTTCTATGTATCTTTAATTTATGACACAAATTCCTAATTCTATTTATTAGCCTCTATTGCAGAAAACCCTTTGGTAGTCCAGAAGTATTTGTTGATTTGAAAGAATGATCTTTTTGAAGACTTGCGATCTATTGCACAGTTCAAAACGTTGTGAATTAATATCTTGGGAAAATGAGATTAGTAATTTCACCTTAAGAAGCAGGCGTCCATCTTGGAAGCAGACATGCATCCATCTTGGAAGCACATTCAGGTTAATTCGGCTCCTGAGCAGGTCAGGTCCAGGGTATGCAGCATCAAATGATGAGGCTGGTTTTGTTGAGAACAGTCTCAAATTGATCAAGGGGCCAGACTCAGTGGAGAATACACATAAGCATAAGCTGATGGAGCCGCAACAGGGTCTGCTTCTGGATCTTAAGCTGATGCAGCCGCAACAGGCTCTGCTTCTGGATCTTGCCCACGAAGGTATGGGTCTTTATCTCTAAATTCAGAATCCCAATCAAAAGCATGAGGGAAAAATGTAAATATACAGGTTTAAAAAACTATGCTCTCTAATTTCTAATAAATATGCATTCTCTGAGTCAATTAAATGGTTTTGTAAATCAGATATATGAACACTTCATTGACAGCAGGAGACGGCGATATCTGGAGCGTCTCGATCCACGGCCAACACGCCTGTGATCTGCAACACAGAAGCAATCAGGGCACAAGGTGAAATTGCAGATCTGCAACACAGAAGCAATCAGGGCACGATTAGGGCACGAGGTGAAATTGTAGAAAAGTCGACTACAAAGCGTTGCAATTTTTAGCAGAGATAGTGCTTTTTATAAGCCATACTTCCTATTTCTATTGCAGTATTCATGGCACCACCATGCAACGTGTAGTTGTAGTGTTTGTGTCACCGTCTTGAAAGGTGTAGGTGGCAGTTAACAGAGGGTGGCAGTCGAAACCAGGATGAAGGTGTACAGAAAAATACATAAGCCTCAACTCTCATCCTTTAATGCTAGCATTAATCTCCACTTCTCCACTTCCCAAATAATAAAAACAACGCAAGTACAAAATAGCATATGCTTTTGGCCTCTTCGCCTCGGGAAGAGGCCAAATAAGATGATGAAACAAGCTACCATATAGTTAACAAACCCAACTTATTGTAGCCACACACTCAATGTATAAACCGCGTGAATTAATGCTAAATATCACCAAACCGATTACTATAGTCCCTGGCCATTGCCAGAGCGCAGGGACTAATAATATAAAAGATTAAACTCCACGAACTCATAATAATTTCATCTATAGAAAGAATATAATAAGTCACAAAATATATACAAAAAAATAATAGTTGACTCTCCCCATGAATTATAGAAAATGAACCAAAAAGTAGTTGCAATATATCTCACTAAAACCGAGAGCCCAAGAATAGGATCAATGAGGCAATAATGGCAATGAAAACGAAGGGCATTGAAGCACTGCTTGTCCATTTTCAGAGTGGGAGATGATATCGTTACCTTTGTTGCTCCCACCCTAACAATTACCATTATGAAAATGAACAAGAGAGCTACAAATGCATACTTGCTTGTTTTTTCCATTCTTTCTCACACTTGCAACACAGAGTTCTGAAAAGTCTAAATCCTAAACACAACCTTTGTCAAAGAAATGTGAAACTTTCTTCTTCTACAATCTGTAAAAACGGGTCTACCAATTTAGACCCGTTCACGATGTGTTTGGAAGTCCGGTGCATGCCTCGGAATCTTCGTTTTCTTTGGAATTTAGCGATGAAGATTTTCAACCTGAGACTCACCATTTCAAAAAATCCAGAGAAAATTGAGGAAGAAATATGAAAAGTCCAAAACGTTAGAGTACGCGGATTGAGATGTAAGAATTGGGTCAAAGTGTGATGCGTGTTTGAAGGACCATAACGTAATTGAAAGGTCATAATGTCACGTGACTACCTGCCAGCTGCTCATAGTGATTCTAAAAATGGATTGATGTGATCTTAACACAAAGATGGAAAAAGTCGCGAGGATTTAATAATTTTATTAAATTGGATCAGGTAGATTTAAATAATGGGTAAAATAATTTACCCAATATTTTTTTCACTATTCTCAATTTACCAAATATTTCTTTCTATTGGCACCGTCATGGTCACCCTCATCCTTTATTAATAAATATAGATTTTAGCTTTTTTTTTTCCACTTCAAGAAATTACATTTTTGTTATTCATTATGAATCAAAAAAATTACAATTTACTGTTGTGAGAAACAAAGATTGTCCCCACACTATTGTGTCACTTAACAGTGAATTATCATCTCATTCACCCTCTAAAAGGGTTTACAATACTTTAATTTATTGATCTAGATTTCTATACTTTTGGCTAGTCAACCACTGTGTGCAGGCATGTATCAATCATGCTTACATTAATTTATTGATCTAGATTTTCTTGGCTTTATGTTTGCTTCTACTCTTGTTGAAACAATAAAAGGTTACAGGAATAATATGCTTGTATAATAATTTGCTGGAGTCATTTCGTTGTCATATCAAGAATCTGATTTGCTACTTTCAAATTTTCTTGGCTTTATGTTTGCTTGTACTCCTTTTGAAACACTAAAAGGTTACAGGAATAATATGCATATATAATAATTCGCTGAAGTCGTTTTTTTCTCATATCAAGAATCTGATTTGCTACTTTCAGATTTTCCTGGCTTTATGTTTGCTTCTACTTCTGTTGAAACACTAAAAGGTTCTCCAGTTGTGATAGAGAAGTGTAGGTTGTATTTATAATCTAACAACCAGACAGTACCTCAATCATAATGTGTCCCAACCCCAATGTTAATCTAACAACCAGACAGTACCTCAATCATAATGTGTCCCAACCCCAATGTTAATGCTCTTTTTGATAATATGTCCACACAATTGTTGAATTCACTGTAAATATGTTGGAATTGAATATCCTAGAAGTGACCTCTGATTTCAACAATTCGTTGTTTCCAAGTAGTCAAAAATTTTAAATGGTTACTATTAAGTACCACTTATTGGGTTTTGTGAGCATGGTCAGACTATTTGAACTTAGGACGTAGCTTGAGTTGTGGCCATGAATAACCACCACTATAGCAAATATGGGCCTTCTTTAAAAAATTTGGACCATTTCTCGTTTTGTGTGTCATCCTTGCATGGGGGGCATGCTAATCTTCTCTGTATCATTCCAATTTTATCGAATCTCTCCATAGATATGAACTCATTCCCATTGCACTTTGCTACTTCGATAAATTATAATAATTCACCAAATATTGCCCGCAACCCCCACTTAAGGGGGACATGGAGTGTAGGAGAATATTGGGTAAATTATTCTTCCAATATATCTTGGTTTATTTTAATCATAATTTGTTATGACGGTGAGGGTAAGGAAACTCTTGAATAAATTATTATAATTTAACCAATATTTCTCTCACTCTCACCTCATATTAATCAATATAGATTAAGTTATATGATGATCCTCACCCACCCTCATGAGGGTGAGGGTGGGGCTCAAGGCAATGTT
The DNA here is from genome assembly GCA_000404065.3 of Pinus taeda. NCBI lineage: Eukaryota > Viridiplantae > Streptophyta > Pinopsida > Pinales > Pinaceae > Pinus > Pinus taeda. The sequence goes on from APFE031703226.1 coordinate 54,533, forward strand.
GGATATATTATTATCATTTACTCAAGTATAAATATCTAAAGGTCAAAGCAAAGACAATGGAAAAATGATCAACGAGGTCATATAAGTTAAATCTATATTTATCAAGCTAGACCCATCTTTAACTCTAGATCTATCAAATGTCAAGAGGAATCAATTCTCTTTTCACTCTAAAAGGGGTTTGTACCTCAAGAGATTTGATCTCTCTCAAGAGTTGGTAGATCTAGAGTTAAGATGGATCTAGGCTTGTTTTGAGATAAAAATGAGTTTAATAAAACTTTCTATGCCATTTTAATATCTAGTTTTGACTATCACTTTAAAATAGATCAGATTTTCCTTATTATTAAAAATATTAATTTAGTTTCATACAACACTTTAATACCTAATTTAACTATAATTTTAAAATAACATAAATTTTCATTATTAGTTACATAACAAGACAGGACATGACATTACAACATCTCTTTCATACTATGTTGGTGAGTAACTCTTGGCATAATTAACTCTACATAAAGTTTTTGCAAAGATATAATAAATGAAAATCTTTAAAGGAAAAGGAAACAATAATAGGAGGAGGATTAATGTTATATTAATTGGGACAAAAAAAAATTGAATTATTCATTTTTCTATTTGGAATTTGGTGGGTCAATTCGAAATGTGGTTCCACTTAATATTTGATGGGTTTTAGATATAGGGATATAAAAACATTCAACTACCAAGTGATCCCATTCCATGATTATAACAACATTACATTCATTACATGCTTGGGTACCTCCCTAGGTACCCCATACTATCCTCCCTAGGTACATTACATTCCATTCCCAGTTGCATGTTTCATCCTCAAAACATGGGAAGGAGCCATGTAATATAACCTACTATGCAATCTAGCCAATCAATACCATACACAAGCATCTATCCATAATGTGGATATGGGGTCTAGCCCTGGTATTTCCTCCTCTATATTGATTCTATTTACTCCTGGGTTTCATGATGTCATTTTCCTACTATAACATTTCCATGCATTACTTTTATTTCTTTATGTGACTCCATAACAATTTCCTTTTTGGTTCCATGTTGGTCCATAATACATTCATTAATGCTCACACCCTTGCCTTAATAATTGTTGTTTCGCTATGTGTTGTGGATCGTGATACAAAATAACCTTAGATATCATTTTGATCTAAATTGGATCGATATATAATTTTTCATCCATCTTGATGCTTTTAGAATGGAAAATTTGAAGGAATCAACTTACAAGAAAAGTTTTATCGGTGGAATCCAGTTTGGAGAATTGGGAGCTAAAATATTTCGGGGCTGGTTTGAGGACTTCCATAAAAAAAAAAAAATGGGATGAAAATTTCTTTTACAAGATTAGGGCATTGTAGCACTTCTATACAATGACATTTCCAACGATGAAAGAAATATGTCAATTGGAATTTGGATGCAAATTTTATGCCTCATGTGAGTTGACCTATCATGATTGACCACAATAACTTGCTAGGATGTTGTGTCAACTACCATTACTAATGGAAAACAAGCTAGCCATATGAAAAATATGAATAAGACTCTAGAAGGGTCAAATTTGTAACTCTAGTTAAGATTTGGAATCAAATGTAACTCCTAGTTGGCTATTGGGCTATGTTGTAACCTAGTCATTTGGAAGAAAAGGGGTTTCATTCATTTTTTATTATATATTGTTCTACGTTAAACTAGGACAAGTTGGGAGTGGGAGTGAGAGAGCATAACAGAGAGGGCGGGGAGGGGAGGGGGGGACTTGTGTTCTATAGAAACCCATGGGCCACAGGTCTTAGGTAACTCCATAAAGAGTGTTTTCTCTTTTGTGCTTATATTATTTCCATTCTAAACAAAACAAAGTAGAAGAGCCTCACCTTCTAGTTAGGTTTTATCTCAAAAGAGTTTCCTAGAGTATATCATGATATTCATTGTGATTTGTGTATGTTTGTATTTCACTACTCTTTATTTTTTTCATTTTATCTATTTCGTGCATAAACAACAAAATCATTAATAACAAATCTAGAATCTAAAGGAATTAACCCTTCATAGTTACATAAATTTTGGTTTACTTTAATATATTTGTTGTGACAAATTATCTAGTGGAATATCCATGGTAGATGATATATCATATTGGGATCAGAGTAGGTTTATTTGGGTATTTGTGAGAAGTTATTTTTGGTTAGGTTTTCATTGATGTCAAGGTTGTCTCAACAAGGAATTGATTGATGGAAGGTTTGATGAAGATCATTGTCAATATTCGGCATTGAACGAGGTTTATGGATGTAGTGGATCAGGTTATGGTGCATAATGGTATGATGGTTTGATAACTCTTGTCGAGTCCTTTCTAATGGTAGGTGGTACACCACGTGACTCCTCATAGTTGAGGATATATTCCTTCTCAAAGATGAAGTCCCAAAAGTGTGGTCATGATGCCCAAAATGAATGATAAAAGGCAACTTTTTGATTGGTAAAAAATTTGGCATTAATATTTAAGAAAATATTAGATTAATTATGTGGCTTTTGGTTGTTAGTTTGATGTCCTTGTCATCCCTCAAAAGAAATTTTTCTATCCTAAAAGATGGTGTCAAAAGAGGAATTTTTCATCATGAAAGTGATTCCATAAGATGAGGTTAGGTCGATTCAGTGAAAATTTGAACTTATAATTGCAAATTTTGACTCTTGATCAAGTCGGCTCCATGCTTTAAGGGAAAGTCGACCTCCCTTTCATGCCCCTTCATCTGCCTATATAGGGAACTCGGTTGCACTCCAAAACCCATCAATTTCACTTGCATCATCCATTTGTGTATCTTCTCTTAAATATATGAGGTCACGACATCATGGAAAATATGAAGGAGAGGCCAAGTTTCATGATGTTTGGGTTTTAATTATTTTATCTTTTAGGAGGTGACACATAGGTCTACAACCGGGTTGTTGAGGCATGGTCTAAGGATAATCCAAGGGGAATAAGGTTAGTTCTATGTCTATTTTAAGGACTGTTTTGGGTCGTTGTTATAGGACCGAATTACCCCTATGTAAGTTGTAGAGAATGGTCTTTTGTAGGGACAAAGTAGCCTTGTTGAAGCTGCAAATGATTATGGGCTGAAATTAACCTTATTTTAACCACAGAAGGAAGGCCTATTTAGGCCAAGTTTTAATGCAGAAGGATGTTTTTTTAGGTTGTAGAGGGAGTTAAGGCCATAGGAGGAGGCCAAATTAGGCCTGCATAGGGGCCAAGCTTTTCCCATAGAGAAGCTATTATTGAGTTGTAGCCTGAGGTGATTTCAAACCCCTACCATGGGGAAAAGTAAGATTTGTCTCAGGTCCCAGTCAAGGGTTGACCAAGACCTGATTCATGGCTGAGTTTGGTGCAGTGAATATATTGCTGATGTTTTTTGTGGAAAAGTAATGAAGAGATCAGAGTATGTTGTCTTTGTATTAGTGCAATGAAGCCATACTTGTAAATATTGTTTGATGACCAGTGTCTATTGCATTTGGTAAGTTGACTATTGCGCTGGACATTTTATACTTTAGAAGTGTTTTTTCTTGGAGTTTTCTAGTGCTTAACAAATTGTTGATTATGCTCCTTTGGAACTTATAAAGTGTTGTGGTTGTTGTTGGTCTATAATTGTATCATCTTGGATGCACTAGTCTATGGAAAAAATATAAATTCATTATTGATGGTATATAGTGTTGCAAAGAGTTTATATTATAGATGTATTTCCAGTAGAGTTATATATATATATAGATATGATCAAAAATGGATCCTGGATAAACCTCAAAGTCTAAAAGACTTCATGCAAGAGGTAAAAGGTGCCAAATGGCACAAATCCTTTGTAAATTAGAGGAAAATGAAAATCACAAGATGCTCTCAGAAATAGTCTCATTGTAGGGATCCCTCTATTCTGAATCCAACACAACTTAAATGGGCGAAAACGGACTTCAGATGGGAAAGATATCATAAAATGAATCTGCCCTTTTTCAAAGGAAAAAGAGGCAAAATCCCTTGAATAATGGGTCTAAAAACCCTCTAAGTCTTCCAAATCTCACAAAAGGGAAAAACCATCAAAAAGGGAGAAGTCTTGGACTTATCAGATAACACCATCGGGCCTTAAAAACATGAAGAAAACCATGAAAACAAGGCTATCGAAGGCAGTAAACAGGGATCATCGGATTTGGCCGATCAACGGTCCAGATCCGATTGGTAATCGCAATCGATGGTGGCAGTCGACGGATATCGATGGCATAATACGTGAGGGTACCAGGCCGATGCGATACCACGATTGCCGATATCGACGGATCGCAATCGGCGCTAGCATAGACCCTATTATATGAAGAGGCCTCAGACTTGTGCAATCTACAATTGCGACTTGTCGCATCGCAGTATCGCATCGGCACAACACATTGGAGCAGGGCCACATATGTTATATATGTATGATGCGATCAGCTAGACCCGATGGAAAAATAGGCACTATAAAGCGGGGTTATGAGAATTTCCAGTCCGGATGAACATTGTTCTGCGGATTTTTCTGTGTATTGCAACGTTCTCTGTGTAAACACAAAGCAATCTTTTTTGAAGGATTCAAAGCATCGATAGACCCCTTCTGTTACCAAATAGGTGGCATTCATCCCTAAGGGTGTTTAGCAATGATTGCTAACGCCTAGAGACGGGATTTGAATGGACTGTGGCAGGAAGATAGAGAGCCCAAAAGGAAAAACCAATAGACAACGTCGATTTGGATTTTAAGCCATGAATGTCAAAGACTATGGGCTGCTAAATTATTGTCGGTGGTCAGGATTGCTATTGTTGTTGAAGATCGTGAATTGTTGTTTGTTGCTGAAGTCGGGCACAAGCAGGTAGCACTGAGACAGCAACACAGAAGAAAAAGAGTAGCTAAGGGAGCCTTTGGGGTCACTTGAAGTTCAAGTGAAAAGCTCGAGAGCTGAAGATTGCAAAAGACAGACAAGAAGCCAGAGCCGAAGAGCCAATATCCAAGAGTCAAAGCCAAGAGCTAGAACCAAGGCCAAAGAGCTAGAGTCAGAGCCAAGATCGAGAACCAAGAGCCAAAACCAGAGCCAAAGAGCCAGAGTCAGAGCCAAGATCCAGAACCAAGAGCCAAGAGCTAGAGCTTCAAGAGCCAGGGGATAAAATGGTGTCTGAACCCATTGTTTATATGTAAACAGTAGGAGTTGATTCAAAGACTTGTAAAAAATACTTATACCATAATCCCAGAGAGCCTAGTTGAATTAACTAGAGCTCACGGAGATGTAGCCCAAGAGTTGTGGGTGAACTCCTAATTAATTTGTTGTCTTATGTGTTTGTTTTTACTGCTGCATTATTCACTGTTATATGCATTTATATATCGGTTTAAGCACATTCACATATCAACACAAATAATAGATTTTAAAGCAAATAATCAGCTTAAAGCAACTACAAGCATACACCTATATTTTCAAGCATTTCTTAATTCCACATTGGTTAATCAAGTAAACTTGGGAAAATTCAAGCTTTGGAAGTGGGAGAGGTTCTTATAAGCTAGACAAGAAGCCTAAGAGCCCCATTTTCGTGACCAGGTGGTATCAGAGCTTAAGTTTGGTTAACCCCACCTTCAAAGAAGGTTATATCAGAATGCTTGATTGACAGAGCAACGAATGCTTGTCTGAAAGGTGTTGGAACAACAAGAGGTTGATTGTATGCTTGTTTGCAGACTGACTATTTGCTGAGTTTGCAGAGGTGAAGGGAAATCTATTGATAGCTCAGTCCAGGAAGGACAAGAAGGAGAAGGGCTAAAGGCATTCTTCTATCCCGAAGGACCTCAAGGAAATCCAAAGCACAAGAGGTTTGTTGCAAGAGGCTGCTTAAATAAGCTCTTTATTTATCTTGTTGAAGTTTTTTTGTTCATTTTCATAATGACAACTTCTACAAGTGGGTCCTCAAATTCTACTCTCTTCACAAGACTCTTTGATGAAGATATGAAGCAATAATTGTCCACCATGATGGATATGGTGAGATAAATGTATGAGGATGGAAGGAAGAGCAGCATGCTTAGAAAGCAGTTGAATTCCATGAAGGAAGAGAAGCAGTTGCTTGTTGACAAATTGCAGGAAATGGAGAGACAACTTCATATTGCAAATATGAACCTGAAAATGATGCATGAGTTGGAAACACATCTCTTTGTTGCCCAAGAAGCCTTAGTCAAGTACCAGCTTGAAGAACAGGTAAGCTATTCCAGTTTATCTTCAAATTCTTCTGAGAATGCTTGTATTGGTTCTTTTGAGAAACATTCTAAAGGCATAGGTTCCAAGCTAATGTCCAAGATGGGCTATGAAGGAAAGGGCTTGGGAAAGCATGCATAAGGTATTGTTGAACCAATAATGGTTAAGGAAAGGCCTAAATATTTGGGTCTTGGCTATGGACAGTTTTATGGAGAGAATTCCAAAGTTGCCATGAAAGCCATTGAAACAGTCCCAAGAAGGAGTTTCATTTCATGTCCTCTACCTCAGAAGTGTGAAGGTTATATCCAAGAGGAATACAATAGCTTGAAACATCAATTGCAGGATGCAGGTGTTCAAAAGCACACACTTGAACCAGAGAGTTGGGGAGACTCTAACAACCTTGAAGAGTTTGATGGTGTTCCAATGGGAGCCACTTCTTCATTTTCTTCACCTCTTCATGAAGGCAATAAAGGTGAAAGAGGTAGGTATAAATCTAGTTCTAAACATTTTCCTTTTGATTTTGCAAAGCATGATAAATTTCCACATAAGTATGGGGAAAGAGTTTCATGTTCCTTTTGTGGTTTGGATAGCGATGATGTTTCTAGATGTTGGAAGAGAATGGCCGCATACAGGAAGCAGAAGAAGGAAAAAAAGCAAGCAACCAAAGGTCCATTGGAAAAGGAAAATCATGCTATCAAGAGGATGCACGTGTAGTGCACTTACTGCCATAAGCAAGGAAATCTTGCTACAAAGTGTTGGACACTGAATCCAACAATGCTTCCACCAAAGCTAAAGAAAGTGGAAAGAGAAGATGGAAGAAATGGAAGTGAAGATTCCATGAATGATGTGTCTCGAAATGATTCACATGTTGATGTTGATGTGAAGGCAAGGGTAGTACCTTTGAAAGGGATTGGTAAGGAACAGTTAGAGTTATTATCCAATTAATATCGCATGTCTATTGATTCATCTACATTATATTTCATTACAACTTTGAAAGTACAGTGTGCTTAAGTGAAAGTTGAAGGATGAAACGCATGCATGCGCATGAGATGCATGAGCACAGTGATGTTGATGATTTCCTTGTTTTTGAGCATGTATGTGTAATTAACTTGCAAGGTTGATTGCTTTGACATGCATGTGATGCCATGTTGAATTGAAAGAAGTTAACTTGGTCTTCAAATGGAGATAACGATGAAGTGTTTCATCTTTTGAAAAAGAGTCCTAATGGTCTTTTTCTACATGCTTGGCTTAAGGGTCATCTATTTAAAGGTATGTTTTGTGGGCTTGTTATCTAGTCCATCATTTGTATGCAGATGTAATACATGGAGGTGTTCAGGAGTTTAGTCCATCCAGTGATTGTCTGTATGTCTGTTGTTGTTAACAATTGTTGTTGGCAGCTTATCAAACAGGTACAAGTGAAAGTTTTGTGGAGCAGATGTACTTCACATTTCTTAAGCCACCTTTGATCAATGATCAAGGTAAAGAAGCTCAAAATACCTTCTATGACCATTTCAGTAGAAGTTTTGCAAGAATGCAAGGAGGAAGACAGTTCTTCCCAAGAAGACCAGCCCATCTAGAGAAGGAAAGTGGTCAGAAACTTTGGTTCAAAGGTGCTATGCAAAGGCAAGTGTAGGGAGGTTGAAAGAAGAGGGTGAGTCACTCTCATTTACTGTTCAGATCAGTATATTAGTCTTTTGGAGACCAAAAGTTCTTTTAGTGGGAAGGCGTGATCCTGGATAAACCTCTAAGCCTAAAAGACTTCATGTAAGAGGTAAAAGGTGCCAAATGGCATAAATCATTTGTAAATCAGACGAAAATGAAAATCGTAGACTGCTCTCAGAAATAGTCTCATTGCAGGGATCCTTCTATTCTGAATCTGATGCAACTTAAATGGGCGAAAACTGACTTAGATGGGAAAGCTATCATAAAATGAAGCTGCCCTTTTTCAAGGGAAAAAGAGGCAAAATCCCTTGAATAATGGGTCTAAAAACCCTCTAAGTTTTCCAAATCTCCCAAAAGGGAAAAACCACTGAAAAAGGAGAATTCTTGGACTTATCGGATAACACCATCGGGTCTTAAAAACATGAAGAAACTCATGAAAACAAGGCTATCATAGGTAGTAAACAGGAACCATCAGATTTGGTCAATCAACAGTCCAGATCCAATCGACAATCGCAATCAGCGATGGCAGTCGGCAGATATCGACACAATATATGCGAGGTGACCAAGCCGATACGATATCGCGATCGCTGATATCGGTGGATCGCAATCGGCACTGGCATAGACCCTATTATATGAAGAGGCCTCAGACTTGTGTGATCTGTGATTGTGACTTGTCGCATCATAGTATCACGTCGGCAGAACACATTGGATCAGGGCCACATATGTTATATATATGCGATGCACTCAGCCGGACTCGATGGAAAAATAGGCGCTATAAAATGGGGTTATGAGAATTTCAAGTCCGGATGAACAATGTTCTGCAGATTTTTCCATGTATTGCAGGGTTCTCTGTGTAAACACAGAGTGACCGTTTTTGAAGGATTCAAAGCGCCGATAGACCCCTTTCGTTACCAAATAGGTGGCATTCATCATTGAGGGCGTTTAGCAATGATTGCTAATGCCCAAAGATGGGATTTGAACGGACTGTGGCCGGAAGACAGAGAGCCTGAAAGGGAAAACCAACAGACAGTGCCGATTTGGCTTTTAAGCCATGAATGTCAAATACTGTGGGCTATTGAATTGTTGATGGTGGTCGGGGTTGCTATTGTTGTTGAAGGTCGCGAGTTACTGTTTGTTGTTGAAGCCAAGCACAAGCATCAGTGCAGAAGAAAAAGAGCAGCTGAGGGAGCCTTTGGGGTCACTTGAAGTTCAAGTGAAAAGCGAGAGCTGAAGATTGCAGAAGGCAGACAAGAAGCCAGAGCCGAAGAGCCAAAAGCCAAGAGCTAGAGCCAAAGAGCCAAGAGTCAAAGCCAAGAGCCAGAACTAGAGACAAAGAGCTAGAGTCAGAGCCAAGAGCTAGAACCAAGAGCCAAGAGCCAGAGCCAAGGGATACAATGGTGTCTGAACCCACTGTTTCTGTGTAAACAACAGGAGTTGAGTCAAAGACTTATACCATAATCCCAGAGAGCCTAGTTGAATTAACTAGAGCTCGCGGAGATTAGCCCAAGAGTGATGGGTGAACTCCTAATTAATTTGTTGTCTTATGTGTTTGTTTTTACTGTTGCATTATTCATTGTTATATGCATTTATATATCAGTTTAAACACATTCACATATTAGCACATTCAACATATTTTAAAGCAAATAATCAACTTAAAACAACTACAAGCATACACCTATATTTTCAAGCATTTCTTAATTCCGGATTGGTTAATGAAATAGACTTGGGAAAATTCAAGCTTTGGAAGTGGGAGAGGTTCTTGTAAGCTAGACAAGAAGCCTAAGAGCCCCATTTTCAGATCAATATATGGTATTATTATAGAGTGATCCATACACTATTAAGTTGGGCATGTATGGAAAACTTATACTTTGTACAATACTAGCCTGAGTTGTTAATTTAGAATTGGTTATATGATGGAAAACTGCCACAAAAAAGAGAAATCCTCTTGATGGCTAATATTACTAACATGGTTATGTTTCTAAATGTTTTTATCCATTGAGCGAGTATATTAAGGTTACTAAGAACTTTGTTGCTCATTTGATCAGAATTCTAAGTTTTCTCATATTGCTAGGTGTTGATTACCCAGAATTGTTGTCGATCACAAAGGTTTATCATTATTTGTTGCCAAGGACATATATTTGTCAAGAAATTATTGTTCAAATATATCTAATATTAGAATTTTGAGTGTTGATCACAAAGTTTTATTTGTGATGGTCAAACTTGCTGAAGATTTTGTTGAGTAGGTGATTTATGTCATATTGTTTTGATTGTAAATTATTGCAAATGCCATGAAAAGGGTCTTATATATTATGTTGTTGATGGAATGGTTTGACCATAAGATGTGTTTAGCTAGGGCATATATTACAAAGAAGGAAATGATATTGTGTTTCCTAAGGAAACAGTTGAGATAGTTTAAGGTTGACCATGGGACATACTTGTGGAATATCAGATTCTACATGTGGGAAAAGGGAAATGTTGAGGAGAGCTATCTCGTTGGTGACAACAATGGCATTGATAGTAGTATTGTGACAATGTTATGACAATTGGATAGAAGCAGAGGCAATGCAACAATGTGATGGAAAACAATAGTTGGATAGTGATCAGAGTAATGGTTGTATTATATAGTCATCAAGTGTTGGGAAACAACATGTTCATTTTAATACAGCTTATTTAGTTATCTTCTATGTCAAGTGTGGTTGGGTGGCGCATGAAGGGGAATAAAGAATCCTTCAGATATAGGGTGGTGCTAGAGAAACAATTTAGTGATTTCAAGGTGTCGGTGGATCCCTTTAATTGAAATTGATAAAAATAGGGTGTTGATACCTCCTTCTAATCATTTCTAGAGAATCTTGGAAGTTAGTGCTTCTTGTTGATGTAATATTTAAGATATATATTAAAAGTGTTCCGTGATTTTCTCTCATTTGGGTTTCCACATTAAACATCTCTTATGTATTATGCATTTTTGAATGGTGTTGTTAACTATTAATGTTTACATTATATAATTAAAATGGCAAAATGTGTCTAATATTGATTCAACCCCTCTTAGTATTGGTGAATATTCCAATAGTTTCAAGGGATCCATGGAATGGTTCGAGCAATAACCCATAAACCCCAACCATCGTTGATGAATCTATTCATAATAACCCCTAAGGTCCAATGAAGGAGAGATTGGCATGGGTGCAAGTGTAAGTCACATCTCTAAACTATGATTCTAGCCTCCTCATAGTGGCCCTAACTAGTAAGCTTATGCTAATTAGAGAATATGGAGGCTCCAATTTAGAGCTCAAATTTGAAGGAAAGTTGGGGGATTAGGAATAAAAAGAGAATGAGTGAAAGAAAGAACCTAAAAAAGAGTAGTCAAGTTCGGTTGTGTGAACTAATCATAGTCCCTCTTCAAGATGGAAGTAAATATAGAAATCAATCCATATCAAGGTGAGATCAATTCTTTGAAATTAAATCACTAGTTGCGGGGATTAGAGGTTTACTTTAGCGTTCATGACATAGATGAGGAACAAAATAAATCACTTTCTCATTTGAAATTACAGGGCCATGCCATAACCTAGAGGGAAAGCCAAACAAAAATACTTAGGCTGGAGGGAGATACTCCAGTAACTAGATTGCATTATTTTAAAAATCACATCAAGTCATAATTATATTATGTTAGGTATGTAGAAGACTAGTGGATATGGTGGAATTACTTCATGTAGAGGCAAGGGAAGTGTACAACAATTCACCACATAATTCAAGTAAGATGGAAATAATGTTGGATATCTCTCCTAAGAACTTAGATGCACTCTTCAAGAATCTAAGAAATCTACACAACCATGTGCAACAACAAGTGATGTTGTTCAAAACAATAACGGTGGATGAATCTTGTGTACATGAACAATACCTACAAAACATAGGCCAACAAAAAGGGTAGTCAAGTGGTTCAAAGTACAAGGAACAATGGGAAGCTACTAAAGAGGAAAAGAAAGTGGAAAGGGGGAAGGAACAAGAAGAAAGTAGTTATAACATACCAATATAGAGATCCTAGAAACCACTACAACCATTGCAAAATTGATGATCAAACAAAGGATAAGTGTTGGAAATTTCATCCAAACCTCAACCTGAAGAACCATAAGAAGGATATAAAGAAAAAAATATCATAGCCACAGATTCAAGTAATCAGGTGGAGAGCATCTCTAATGTGGATGATAAAATTGTCCACACATCAGTGTAAAGGGAGTGAATGAGTAGCCTTCATCAATAAGAAGAGAAGGAGTTTATCAAACTCTTCCATATAAAAATACAAGTCAAGAAGAAAAAAATTGATGCTCTATTTAATTCAAGCTCACATGATAATATGATAGTAGCAAATCTAGTTAACAAATTTGGATTCGATGTATATTATCATCATAACCCATATCCATTGGGATGGGTCAATAATGAGGCAGAGATAAAGGTAACCCAATAGTGTAAAATCAAATTTTCTCTAAGTGCTAATTATATTGATGAAGTAAAATTGGATGTAGTGCCACTTTATGTATGTGGAGTTGTGTTTGGGAATCCCTATATGTATATAGGAAATTCAATCTTCATGTGAAGAGCCAACCATTACCACATCATGAAGGATAGAAAATCCTTCATCTTCAACATAAAGAAGAGAAATTTAAATATTTCATTGGTTAGTGCCAATCAAGGAAAGAAATTGATCAGTTTCAATAAAATGTATGTTTTATTATTCCTTCAAGAAAATAAATCTATAGAAGAGCCAATGAGAGAAAAGACATCTCTGGAGGGGTGTACTAAGGAATAGAGACAACATTTGGAATAGTTGCTACAAGAATGTGGTGGAGTGTCCCATGAGTCAAAAGGGATACCACCAAGACGGAATTGCAACATTAGATTCATTTTTTTCCAGAATCTCCATCGTTAAACATTTGACTACACAAACAGTCCATTTTGGAAGCAAGTGAAGTGAAAAATAAATTGTAGCAACTACTTGAATATGATTAATTCCACCAAGTACCTCACCTTATGGGTCACCCACCATAACTGAGCCAAATATAGATAGTACTTGGAGAATATGCATTAATTACAAGGCACTAAAAAAAATATGTTCAATAAAAAGTACCCCTTTCCTAGGATATATGATCTATTTCATAAGTTGCAGCAAGTGAAATACTTCACCAAGATGTTATTTAAAATAAAGGTACCACCAAGTGCGATTCAAGGAAGAATAAATCTAGAAGGCCACATTCAAACCTAGAAAAGGGTTTGTATGAGCACTTTTTAATGTCATTTGGTCTATGTAATGCACCATCTAAATTCATAAGATTAATGAATGATGTACTGTATACATATCTATATTCATTATTTATTGTTTATTTGGATGATATATTGGTTTGCAATTTTTCCTAGGAGGAGCACATCTCATACTTGACATAAGTGCCAGACACCTTGAAGAAGCACCAACTATTGGAAAATCTCAAGAAACATGAGTTTGCAAATTTTTGCAATAAATTTGAGAAAACAAAAAAGAATCGCGAAGCTTCCTCTTCCAAAAGCTTCCAAAATTTGTTGTAACTATTTACCTTGGATAAAAGTATTAAATCCTATCATATTCTACCTTGGATTTTTCATCCCTTATCCCTTGAGCTCATCCTCCCATCAAAAGTGGACCTCAAACCCAGATTGGTAAAATGATAAGAATTCATGAACTACCTCCTTCACCTATATATTTATTGCCATCCATAGGCAAGGGGTTGGATTTTGGAGAGTGATTCTACCCTTATGATACTGATGTGAGAGATATCATTCCATGCATTGGGGTGATTAGACGTGCACTTTGTGGCAGGGAAAGGACAAGTCAACTTGGAGGAGCTCTTCTACAAGATAAACACCTATTTTTGGTTGTAACTCACTCCATTTCTATTAATGCAGAGATTTATTTGTTTTCCTATATATGATGATATGATTTCATGTATTTCAATACCATGTTGATATATTGAATAAAGTGATTAAATGATGCTACATAGATCATGTCGATCGTTGGCTTGTGTTGTCTAATTGTGTAGGTTCTAATTATAGTGATCAGAGCTAGGATTGGGGCATACAAGCCAAGGAAGGGGCAAAGCATACGCCAAATTCTAGGTAGGATTCATCTTGTTAACTATTTACTTTAAGGAAAACATTAATCCCTTTCTCTTATTGGTGTTCTAGGTTAGTCCACTAGGCCTAGGGAAGATACTTATGTCTGCAGTCGTAGATTTCATATGGCCCTTGTTCATGCACACATTTTCTTTTGTTTTGATTTTCCCTCTGATCAACCTTCTTCCAACTGCTCTTCCTTGAATCTTTGAGTGTCTTGTGGTCTCTTTAAAGCCTCCATTAGTTTATTTGTTTTTTAGTGCCTTTAATAAGGATTTGTTTATATTTTCCTTTGTTCTTATCATTAGGCCATTTGCAAATTGATATTGTTCAATCATTGAATGCTTAGATGAACTCATGTTTTAGTCATCATTCTTAAAATTTTGTTTGAATAAGTGATTAAAATTTTCATCGTAGGTTTCATCACTTTCGAAAATTAAGTGTTTTGAAAAGAAAAATCTTTTCATTTCCATTTAAGGTTTTGTGTATGCATCAACATTGGAATAATTACATTAAAAGGGAGTGAAAAATAAGCTTCCTCTTACACCAGATGCTACTCCTAGCCATCGTGAGAAGCATAATAAGACGCAAACTACTGAATTGGGAAATTTTGGAACTACTTCTGGTCCTCTTCCTGAACCTGATCAACCAAAATCGTCTTTCCCTTTGAGTACTGAGTTCGAGATTACCTCTATTCTTGCCGGTGAATCGGACACAATCGAAACAGAAGTACTTGAAACCTTATTTCTTGAGGTTATTGAGCCTAACTTTCTTGAGTCATAAACTTTATTACCTGAGGTTGTTGAACTTGAGGTACCACAACCATCCTCACCTGTTACTTCAAGACCTTCCCCTTCTCTTCCTTTGTATCAAACAAAACATCCATCCATATATCTTAGACTTGACGATGAACTTATTCCATACAATATTGTGAGTATTGAATATATCCCACAAGAAGAGCCTCCTCCTTCTACTGTTTTTTATTGGAGTGGAATCAATTTTTATAAGACTCATCCTCTTCCTCCTCTTCAAACTTCAACATAAACTCCTTTACCTGATGCTTTTGACTCACTTGCAAATTTCTCATGACAATCTTCTTTGTGATTGTTAACCATGATTGGATCTGATATGAGTTCCCAACTCGTGTCCACCACTATGATTGAGACATCAAAATGTTTCTTCCTCATCCATGTTTGCCACATCACCAGAGGCACATTTGTATGGTGGCCCATCTGTCCCACCTAGCTATCAGTCTTTATCTGGTACCCTCTAGTGCAACTTCCAGACCTTGGACTTCTCCCATGTCATCTATTTTAGGAATTCCATCTGGCACTTCCCTTATGAATCCTACTCATCCTTCTTAAACTCCTCCACCTACACCTACAATTGAAAAACAGGTTGGCCCTTATGTTAGTAGAAAGGGTATCTTCACCGACCTAACTCTCCTTACGTTGGGTGCCCTCCATCTAGGATCAAGTTGCCTCCATCATCCCCTCCTCCTATGGTAGGGGAGGAACCTATCATTGGTATACCTCAAATCGGTAATAAACCTTATTATAATCCTCCTCATCCTAGGATGGATGCCAATGTTCAAAAACCTACTTTTCTTGTGAAACCTGGTTTGATTTTTGGATATATTGTTGAATTCTCAACCTATGTTGTCTTCATCTCAAATTCGCACCCTTCAATCTGTACCTCAGCAAGCTCAAATACATATAATTCAACCTTTACATGTTGTTATTTCATCTCAACACATTTCATTGGTATTCGGTAGCCTTCATGTTCCACTCAACCAACCTTTACAAGGTACCTTACAATCTCAACTCCTTGGACAAAGTATTCCTCAAATTCCAGTAGGACAAACTATGTATAGTATGGCACAACCTCAATTGAACCCTCCTTATGCCAAGATGATGCAAAATCTCGTGGGGTAACAGTATAGACCTTATCAAGGTATCCCTCAAGTGCCTTTTCAAGGCCAACACATCCAAACCGAACCATTCTATTCTTTACAAGGTTATCCTAAAGCTGGTCAACAAGGTTACAAGTGTGTTGGTTACCACAATCCTCCTTATTTTGGTGCTCAGGTTCATCTTTATCAAAAACCTCCTTATCTGGGAATGCAAGTACCTATTTCTTAGGCTATTCCTTCCTATCCAAGCTATCCTCCTGCTGTAGTTCCTATGACACCCTCCAAAATTTTGGATTGCACTCAAATTTTGGAGCCTTCCTTGGTCTTTTCCTTGATTTTTGCAAAGACTCAAGCTCATTTCATGAGCTTTCTTGAAGTTCTTTGGCCCCTTTTGCTTATTGTATTAACTGTCGTCTTTCGTCATGTTTGACTGTTGTATAATTTTTATGAGACTTTTCTGGTGGTTTTGAAGGTGGACCTTTGTGTATACAAGTTGTCCAAACCATGTAAACATATATGGAACTCATACATAAGGTCTTGAGCATTATCGCACAAGTGTCGCCACGGTCGTCCCAAAGTCTATCCTAAGTGTTGCAATTGTCGTATCTTGTCATGAGACAATCAAAAAGAGGGGAATGTTTTCTTTGTGTGTTCTAATGATCTATGTGGTTGTGTCGTCAAAGTATGCTAAGTGTGTGATCATAGTTCAAGTTCATCATGGGTCCATCTCTTTTCTCACACTTAGCCATTTTTAGAAAATCTTCTCGATCGAGCAACTTAGCTTCGTCAAGCCCTGACTGAGCTACGAACTGCACAATCTCAACCCCCTTGATGTGACCCTGCTTCCTGGAACTATGCAGTGCATAGTCACTTTCCTCCAGGGCTGCTATTTTGCGTAATTCAAGAGTCCATCAACCTCCCTTGACCTCCATAATTGTGTAGTTGTGCCCCCAGTCTACATTGAACTATGCACTTCTCACCTTCAACCCTCAAGATTTTCCCTTTCCTATTGGGACTGTGGAATGCGCAGAGAGCCCAACCTCCTTTCGTCTCCAAAACTACATAAATGCTTCCTTCAGTGCCCTTCCCTTCGCTGAAGCTCACTGCCTTCAGGAACTGTGCAGATCTGCCCATTAGGCCTCTTTGTTGCCCCATACCCCTTGGCTCTTGAAAATGTGCAGTATTTCTTCCCAAGGCTCCATCCCACAACAACCACTACCTTCTTGAATTATGCAATTATGTCTGTTAGTGGGCACTACACAATTTTTCTCCTTAGTGAGGATTGTGCAGAAAATTTCCTTAGTCAATCTTGAGTTGTACATTGCGCAATCTCTGTGGTCAATATCTCTGCCTGTCTGTTGGAATCACGTAATGCGCAGTCACTGGGCCCTTTATCCTAGTCTGTCACTTGTCTCAGGCTCAGTTCATGAATAATAATACAACATATTAGGGATTTTTCAGATTGATGTCATCTCATCATGAGTGAATTGCATGAACAAGTACACTATCAAGTCATGGTGAGATGATGAAGAAGGACAAGGAGGAGGGAAACATGCCTAAAGACACTCTTGCAGCTGAACTTACAAGTGGATCTATCAAGAGGAAGCAAATGGACACAAGTTTGCAACTACTACCCAAGACATAAGATCATTGAAGACCCCGCATCACCAAGCTATGCGGAGGAGAAGAGAAAGCATATCGAAGAAGACATATATCACTCAACAACAATAGTGATTTGACATTTCCACATCATTAATCCAATCCATGTCAATAGTGTCATGTAAAGTCATGTCATGAGTTTTCATATGCCACGTCACTAGTGTGGACCATGTATATTTTAATCAAATGAATTGTAAAGTGGAAGTCCAGAGGACACATGTGAATATGAAGAGTCATGTAAGTTGAAAAGTCATAGGAAGTTGAACAGTCAGAGGGTAGTCAATGATTCACAAGAGGGAAGCATCACCCCTTTGGTTATATATACCCCCTCATTGTATGAGAAAAGCAATTTTCACCTTGGCTCCTTCCGAAAGGCGTTAGAGAGATCAATTAGTTCTTTGAGGAACAAGGAGTGGCTCCAAATTCCCACTACTAGGGCTAGTGATGTAAATTGTAAACATGTTTCTTGTAATTTTTTATTAATAACAAAAATCTTTTGAGTCCAACACGTTCTTCATGCATGGACTATGAATGTTTGTAAGACTATTACGTGGACATTTGTATTTCATGTTTGCTTTCACATGTACTACGCTAGCTGAACTATTTTGGTTATTTTAGTGCTTATCTTGTTGAGAATAAGATATAATGGTTGTATCATTGTCCCATCCTTATGGACTATTCCATAGGATACTAGACATATCTTTCCTTGTTTGTTGGTTGTCACTACCGTCGCACCCGCTATGGACTATTCTGCTGGATTTTAGACGTGTCTTTCTGGTTCATGTGTGTCTCTCCCTAGGTGGTAATATTACCTCTCACTTAGAGGCTCAATTTTCTTTCCCCCACCTTTTGTAGTAGAAGAACCTCAACATAGTTTCACTACACAATCGCTAAGGACACTCCCCTTGTTTTTTGAAGATACCATTGCAATACTCTCTTGTGATGATAGCTAGACCCTGTTAGTGTCAGTCAGTGTTGCCTATCACCAGTGATCAAATATGCTTTTACCAAGTTTTATTAGGGATCTCAAAGTCAAATTTATCTTGTCACTAGGTTTTCAGAATAAAATTTGGCCACTGGCTAGTGTGTCTAGGTCTATTGCTGCCCCTTCAAGATTTCCATGTCTGGTCACTGCCATCACTCAGTTGGATGTACTATCATTGAACAAATCATCATCATTATGTCAGTCATCACCATCACGATTTCATTCAGTTGAGTGTATCCATTAGGTTATTAGGGTTTCAAGGTCACTAAAGCTCTCATTTCATGCATAAAATTGGCAAAGGAGAAGTGGTATTAATCAAGTCTCTTCAATAAATTTTGATACCAAATGTAATTTTATGTTTTTATATGTAATAAGTACTTCAACGTTCCAAGTTCCAAAGGTTGTAGTTTAGAGTTCCAAAAAAAGATTCAATGTTTATATGGATCACAGAAGCCTCAATTCTACAATTACTTCCCTACACGGAGAGGCCACCACTACTAAAGTTCATCATTTTGAATGGTCACGCTTGCAGGTTTCGAAGTTGAAGTCAAATCTGGAATTCCTTAAGAGATGCAGAGATTCATTTATCATCCCGGCTTTTTCCCAGATTAATCATCGCCTAGATTCTCGTAAGAACCATCCTGTTTTTTTAAGGGCTAGTTTAGCATTAGTAAGATCTGATATTTGCAGGGTCAGGTTTGTCCTAGATCGACTATCTCGGGATCTTCTTGCTCTACATATGGAACTTTCTAGCATAATTTCTACCTCCCTCTAGGTGAGGGTTGACACTTGCTCGACTCTCAAAGCACTACGAATGGAAGATTTATGGAGACAAAAATAGGCTTCAAAGTTCCGCAAGTTGTTGGATAAATCCTCTGGACTCATCGAGTCTTTTCTCCCAGGAGGTAATCCATCCCACAGTAAGCTCTCGAACGGTCAATGTGCAGTGCTTCATTCTTAGATAAATCTTACGAGTGATGACTGCCCCCTGGCCGCAAAAGTCTTTCTGCGAGTTCGTCTTTTATAGTAGACTTCCCTGCCCACTCCCACCAATCTGACTCGACCCAAATTGGGTTTCAATCTGCCTCGTCTGATCTTAGCCCTCTACTCCTCCCTCCCCGTGGATCTTCTTGCCCTATAATCCCCCCAAGCTCCAGCATAGTCTCTCTGAACCCCTTATCCCTACCGAACCAGCTTGGTGACAAGCTACGACCCTCCCTTCCTGATTTCCGCACCTCATCCCTCCTAGTTTCTGCCCCTCATCCCTACAAAATTGGTCCGATGACCATCTATGACTTCCCTCCCCGATCTACATTCCTCGTCCACGTAAAACAGGCTGCTCCTCAATTCAATAGATTCCAGTCCAAATGGTGGCAATATGCAGGTTGCAGGTAGCGAAGGTTCTTCTCCCGATAAGTATCCGCTCCCATGTCTCGATGTGCCCCAGGCATATCCTTTTTCTTTGGATGATGGTTCACGTTATGAGTGTGTTGTGGCCACAACCACCACCCTATCAAAACCTGCCTTGGTAGAAATTTTGAATGGTTCCCCTAAAAGTTGATCTTTCACCTTCCAAATGGTTTGTCTTATCCCAGAGACTTTAACTCGTTACCAAGTCAAACCTTCAATTCCTAATGGTTGAGCCCCCTTCTTTAAATATTTGCCACATGATTCATCTCTATCCCTTCCTAACCCCCCATTCATTTCCTCCATTAGTGTTGGGTTGTGTTATATTCTTTCCACGACTAACCTACGTAGTGAACCGGGGGGTTAGAGGGGGGTGGGTAGCCCC
>APFE031703226.1:76456-122203 GCA_000404065.3 Pinus taeda
TCTCTGGAGAGAAGACCATGTTGTGGCATCAAAGGCTTGGACATATTGGAGAGAAAGGCCTTCGAATACTTCATGGTAAAGGTATGGTAGAAGGTATGGTTAATAGCTCTCTGGATTTTGATTTCTGTGAAAATTGTGTATATGGGAAGCAGAATCGGGTGAGTTTCCCCTCTGGTGGTAAGAGGACGAAACAAATATTAGAGCTTGTGCACAGTGATGTGTTTGGACCTGTGAAAGTTCGATCACTGGGTAAGTCTGTGTACTATGTATCATTTATAGATGACTTCTCAAGGAATACATGGATATATTTCCTTAAGAAGAAATCTGAAGTCTTTGACAGGTTTAAAGAATTTAGGCTCTGGTGGAAAATCCGACAGAGAAGAAGATAAAGGTGTTGAGGACAGATAATGGTGGAGAATTCTGCAGCAAGGAATTTGAATAATTATGTAAGAAGTGTGGTATAGCACGGCAGAAGACTACTCCATATACACCTCGGCAAAATGGAGTCGCAGAAAGAATGAACAAGACGTTGATGGAAAGGGCAAGAAGCATGCTCAGTGGTGCCGGGTTAGGACAGGAATTCTGGGCAGAGACGGTGGATACTGCATGTTACTTGGTCAACAGGTCACCTTCATCAACGTTGGAGGATAAGACTCCACAAGAAGTATGGACTGGTAAGAAACCCTCTCTTTCACATCTGAGGGTATTTGGATGTGATGCATATGTACATGTGCCAAAGGAGAAACGAACCAAGTTGGATAGTAAATCTGAAAAGTGCATCTTTATTGGGTATAAGGATGGTTTAAAGGGTTATAAGCTTTGGAACCCAGTAACAAGGAAGGTTGTGTACAGTCGAGATGTGGTGTTCAGAGAGGTGAAAGTTGTTATTAAACATGAAGTCCAACCAAAGGAACCTGTGAAGATAGAGTTTGAACTAAAGGAGGAAGAATCAGACTCTGTAGCAGAGGAGGAATCAGAAGATGAAGAGCCACAAATTCCGGCTGTGAGAAGATCAGCTCGAGAAAGAAGGCAGCCAGAAAGGTATAGTCCATCTGCTTTCTGTTCAAATTTTGCTTTGTTTGTTACTGATGATGATCCCAGAACTGTGAAGGAAGCAGTGGATTCAGAGGATGAAAACTCTGGAAAGAGGCCATGGTTGATGAAATGGCATCTTTGCACAAAAATGAGGCTTGGGATCTGGTGGAGTTGCCGGCTGGAAGGAAACCCATTGGCAGCAATGGGTGTTCAAGAAGAAGACAAATGCAGAAGGGAAGGTGGAGAAATACAAAGCTCGGTTGGTAGCAAAAGGTTATTCCCAGGTGCCGGGAATTGCTTTTGGTGATATTTTTTCTCCTGTTGCCAAGGTAACTTTTATCTGTTGCTTCTGCTTTTGATTTTGAGGTAGAACAGATGGATGTGAAGACAAGATTTCTTCACGGGATTTGGAAGAGGAAATCTACATGAAGCAACCTGAAGGCTTTGCGGTGAAGGGTAAGAAAGAAGTGGTATGCAAGTTAAAGAAGTCTCTGTATGGGTTAAAACAGTCACCAAGGATGTGGTATCAGAAATTTGATACATTTATACGGGGACTTGGCTTCACCAGAAGCAAAGCAGATCATTGTGTATTTTAAATTAATTGGTGACCGTGTTATTTATCTGGTCTTGTATGTGGATGATATGTTGTTGGTTGGAAATGACAAAGAAATTATATGGGATTTGAAGACCCAATGGTCCTCCAAATCCGACATGAAAGATCTTGGTGCTGCAAACTATATTTTGGGCATGGAAATTAAAAGAGATCGGGCAAAGAGGAAGCTCTGGTTAAACCAGAGGAAGTATGTCGAGACAATACTGCAGAGGTTTAATATGCAGGATAGTAAACCGGTGATGGTTCCTATTCCTGTAGGTGTGAGGTTATCTGCTGAACAGTGTCCCAAGACACAAGAAGAGGAAGAGGACATGTCCCGTGTTCCATATGCAAGTGCAGTCGGTAGCTTGATGTACGCCATGGTCTGTACTAGACCAGAATTGCACATGCAGTGGGAGTATTGAGCAGGTTTATGTCAAAACCAGGGAAGGAGCACTGGACAACAGTGAAGCGGGTTTTTAGGTATTTGCGTGGCACTACTGATTATGGTTTGTGCTACCAAGGAAGACCAGGATTGGAGAGAATGTTGGATATCCGTGGCTTTGTTGATGCAGACTGGGCTGGAGATCTAGATCAGAGAAGATCTACAAGTGGGTATGTGTTTAACCTATTTGGAGGTGCAGTCAGTTGGATAGTAAGAAACAATCTGTAGTGGCACTATCAACTACAGAGGCAGAATACATGGCAGCCACTCATGCAAGCAAGGAAGCAGTTTGGTTGCAGAGATTGTGTTCAAGTATGGGGTTAGTACAGGGAGCTATAAGGATAGACTGGGACAGCCAAAGTGCAATTTTCTTGGCAAAGAACCCTGCTTATCATTCAAAGACAAAGCACATTGATGTTCAGTATCACTTTGTGAGGGATATGATAGAAGACAAAAAGGTGTTGCTGGTAAAGGGGACACTTTGAAGAATACTGCAGATGCATTGACAAAATCTGTGAGCTCTGAGAAGTTCTCTTGGTGTAGAGAAACAATGGGCGTTTCAGGGCTGGAAAAATGACTAAGCTCTCCTGTGGCCCATTGTGGAAAGAAAACAACAAGTGGGAGAATCAGGACCTTTCCAACCCTCAAAAAACTTCTATCGCACCTCATTCCCATTATAACCCTTTACAATGGAAACGCTTCGCAAATATGAATAAATCACCCCTTTTTTGGCCTATCGCAATCAACATTGTGCACTGCTCTCTTCCAGACCCGACGGCATTATAAACCCAAATTTATATATTTTAGGTCCAAAGCCATATCACACATCGCTATCGAAGGGTCTGGGGCTTATATAAAAGGCGTGCCACTATACTCCGGACCCGATGGCATTATTACCCATATTTCATATATATCGGGTCCAGAGCTATATCACATATCATTATTGGCCAGGTTCGATCTTATATATATATATATATATATAGTATATAAATGCGCCACCACTGTTTACGGACCCGATGGATTTATTAAACACGATATATATGTTTCAAGTCCGGAACCCCATCGCTTATCGCTATCGGTGGGGTCCGGGGTCTATATATAAGGCACACCGCTATCACCTGGACCCGCCGATGATTATATATCCAGGCATATAATATTTCAAGTTCTCGCTTATGGCCGGACGTAGGTTTTCCTGCATATTCTTGTGTTTTTGAAAAATTATTAAGGTCGGGGCTTTTCAAGGGGAAGACATACATTGCGGACCCGCCTAGGACTAGTAAGGGCAGTATATATATATTTTGGGTCCGCCTTCCCCGATTGCTTATCGCAATCGACGGAGCCCATGGGTTATGCAGTTAGCGAAGAGGTGATGACCAGACCCGCTGATAATTATAGGCTCCGATATATAATTTTGAAGTTCGGTTGTACGGCCAAGCTGCGGGTTTTCATGTATATTCCTAGGTATTCGATAGGAATTTGTGGTCACGATTTTTAATGGAAAATCCCATATGGTGGACTTGATAGGGTATAGGCTCCAGTCTATAATATTTCAAGTCTGGATTTCAGATCCAGTTATGTGTTATGCCATGATTTTCAATGTAAATCAGATTCGCACTTGCGGGACTTAATCAATGCATAAATTAAAAATCAAGGGTTGATTCTTTCACATTTGATGTTATAAGCATTTAATGAAGGCAATATTCATGTTTTGTAAGCATGCTTGCCATATTTCTCACAATCATAGCTAATATGAATTACTTCTACAGGAAAATTTGAGTAGACCCGGTGACAGATGAATAAAAGCTATATCAAGATGACACCTTTGCGCCATCGGTGTCAATATTGCAAGAACACACTCTGCAAAAGGGAATATGGACCGCCATAGTGCATAACAAAGGCACTCTCTATGTTCAGAAAAAGCACTCATGACAACACTGAGCCATCAAGATGTCATTACTTCCAAACACACATTCAATCATGCCAGATGTGTGATGATGAGCGCAGTGTTTTCAGTTTCCTTCAAGAAATAATAAGGGATAATGTCCATTGTACACAGGTGTGAAGAGATGACATGCAATCATTCTCTTTCAATCAACATCTATTCATCCCTCAGGAAATGAAGCGTTAGAGTGACAGGAAATTCCCTCTACGTGTCAGCAATGACACCAATTTTTCTGCATCTGTGTGTTCTGATCTATATATACTTCAGCAACCTTTCTTCTACTTACCCATTTACTTATTCTAACATTTTTTTCCTTCATTTTTGGGTGCATTTAGGCTAGAAAACCCTTATCCTATCTTTTCTTTTATAAAGAAAACTATCTACTTCCAACCTTATGTCTTCCAACGGCTCAGATTAAACTGATGAGCTCCTTTTATTTTCTCTACCTATCTAATGATCTGCCAAGATTAAGCTGATTGGGCAGATTTTCTTCTCTTAGCTATAAACATAAAATTCAAAGCATGATATAATCAATATTAAACAGTTTGATTACCATGGATTGTGGCATGAATAACAAGTTGCACACAATCATTATTATGAATAAAAGTAACTAGTAGTGGCATTTAGACTTGCACACTTTCATGGTCTCTTATTGTTTTTGGGGTTCATATATTTTCATTTTTTGACCTTTTCTTATTCTTTTTGTGTTAGGTAAACTTGACTCAAGATAGAGTCAAAGTTGACCAAGTTAAACAGTGATGGTTTTGAGTCACATGGTATTCTGCACCCATAGTATTCTGCCTATGGTATTATATGTAGTTGAGCTTATAAAAGGCTGGAAGGACTTCATTGTAATGCAAGACCTAGAGGTGAGCGGTGAAGGCTCACTTGGTTGGATTGGCCAGGGTTTTGGCCAATGCTAATGAGATCTTATTATGTTGGGTTTTTCCTCGGATTTTGGGTTTTCCTGGATAAAATTTGTGTTTATGTGTTTATGGTTGTTGTTGGTTATTTTCTTATACATATTCCTCTCGGTAATTATTTATGTTATTTAGTAAATTTATTAACAACTGGTATCAGAGATAGATATTGGCTTCAAAGGGATTTTTGATGCTAGGGGTTTATAGCGCCTGATGAGATCAATGCAGCCTTTTTACAAATCTGGGTCTGGAAAATAATGGTGGAACAATTGTACACAGAAGAACCTCGAGGAAAATGTGCGGAATATAGTGCTGTAATTGTCAGGGATCGCAATCCATTTGTGATATTTACCGGTTTGGAACATGCTAACAAATTGTCGGGATTCATGTGGCTATTTAAAGATGGTTGAGAGATACCTTTGGTAATATTAAAATTCAAGGCTGATTTTGTTCGAAGCTTTTTTCGTAGGGAATCGATAAGGAATATTTCATGTGTGTTCTATGTCGTCTTGAAAGATGGAGTAGGCGTGGGCTGCACACAGGTCAGCAGAAGAAAATTGTTCATGCGGCTTCAAAAATTGTTCGTTTTCTGCTACGTGAGGCCACCGGTTCTGGAATCTATGAGGTTCTCATTGGGCTCGCAGTTGGAGTGGTTTGATAGAAGTTTTTGAGAAAATCAAATTGAGAGAGGATGGATCAGAATCGCAGTAGAAATAAACAAAAAGAAAATAATGAAGTCAAAATTGCATGTAAATGGGCATACCACTATAAGACCTGGTAAGGCATGTGTACCCCTCGGTGATCATCGGTAAAGTCTGGTTTAGACCTAGGTGATAGGGGGGATGTTGGGTTAACAATACCCCGGGTAAAAAATCTAGGGGGGGTAAGAGCTAGAGTGAGCGGGATTGTCTCACTTAGCAGGTTTGGCTGGAGTTAGTCAAGGAATCCCAAGTCAAGTTTAAGGGGGGAATTGTTAGGTAAACTTGACTTAGGATAGAATCAAAGTTGACCAAGTTAAACAGTGATGGTTTTGGGGCAAATGGTATTATGCACCCATAGTATTCTACCTGTGGTGTTATATGTAATGGAGCTTATAAAAGGCTGGAAGGACTTCATTGTAATGCATGACCTGGAGGTGAGCAGTGAAAGCTCACTTAGTCATATTGGCCAGGGTTTTGGCCAATGCTAATGAGATCTTATTAGGTTGGGTTTTTTCCCAGATTTAGGGTTTTCCCGAATAAACATTTGCGTTGATGTGTTTATGGTTGTTGTTGGTTGTTTTCTTATGTATATTCCTCTCGGTAATTATTTATGTTATGCAGTAAATTTCTTAACATTTTGTCCTTTGACTTTTCTTTTAGGACATACCCTCTTTACATTTTTTAAATTATTAATATGGAAAACATTTGCAGAAAGCAAAGGTATGTACAATATTACAAGGCTTAACCTTAGTCATTCAAAATTATGACTCCTATTGGTATAGGAACCTGATAGTGGCTCCACTTGGGGATGGAATTTTCTAATGAAATGCCAAGAACTCTAAAGATCAGTAGCCTTTGAATTGTTGTTGATGTTACCTTGCAAAGTATCCTTCTGTGAATCTGCATTATTGATATTTATGATAGTAAATATTTTAAATCTCAGAGCCTTCTCTTCGGGCTTCAACTTCAAAGATCACCATCCAATCCAAACTAGACTTTGTAAACAAGGTATGCACAAATGGGAAATGAGAATTAGTAACTTGGTTCAAAGTAATGTTTTAGCATTCGACCATTCACTGGCCCACCTTCTGCATCTGTGCCATTAATCTCTCTCAAGAAGAAAGCATTATTTCCTTTGTAAGTGTAAATGACATAGGGACCTTTCCATAGGAAATCAAATTTCCCATGTTTGCCTTTGTCTTCCTTCCTTGAATCCCACTTAAGCATTTTGTCACCAATGTAGAAATCTTCAGCCTTGGTTATCTTATCAAAAATATTTTTAATCTTTTCCTACACAACTTGAGACCTGACATAGAACTCTTCTTTGGTTTGTTGTAGATGAATAGTTTAGTTGATTCTTCTTTGAATACTATTTGGTTCAACCTGCAATTCTTGAATTATCTTCATTACTGGTACTCCCAAAGAGAATGGAATGACAGCTTCCATCCCATAAACAAGTTGATAGGGAGAAGTACCAATTGATTTCTTAGTAGTCAATCTACCTGCCCACAAGGAATTGACTAGATTTTTATTCCAAGTTTTCTTATTGTCCTCTAGTAACTTCTTGATGATGTTTACTAGGATTTTGTTTGAGGATTCTGCCAGTCCACTAACTTGAGGGTAATAGGCTGTGGAATGGCTAAGGGTGATATGGTATTTATTGTAGAAATCTATCATTCTTTTGGATTTAAAGGTTGTTGCATTATCAGTAATGAGCTTAGTTGGACATCCAAATCTTGGTAGAATATTGGTTTCAAGGAAGGTTATGATAAAAGTATATGTGGCTTGCCTTGAAGATATGGCCTCTATCCATTTTGTGAAGTAGTCTGTGGTTGTGAGGATCCATTTGTGCTGGGCAAAGGAGGGTGGGTGAATTTCACCAATAAAGTCTAAAACCCATTGTTGAAAATGTATTTCTTCATATATGGGCTTCAGGGGTAAAGGTAAGAGCTTTTTCTTCCCCTCAAAAGTTTGGCATTTGTGAAAGGAGGTCACATATTTTTTGACATTCGCAAACAAGGTAGGCTAGTAGAAACCAGCTCTAAGGATTTTATCTGTAGTGGTCTTCCAGTAAAGGTGTCTTCCACAGTCACCTGCATGAAATTCTTCCAAAATTTTGTCAGATTCTTCTTTTAATAAGCAATTGAGAAGGATACCTTCATGATTTCTCCAAAACAGAGCATTGTCTAATATACAAAATTTCAAGGTTTTCATCTTCAAACCCTGCTTTTAGTCCTAGATAATTCATGAGGAGCTTGTAAATTCAGTAAAACATGAATAATTTTAGCATACCAAGGTGATTCAATAAAGGCTTGGCTTATTAGTGGAGTCACCATATCCTCTTCATTATCTATTGCTGCAATAAATTTTATTCCAAGGTCTGACAGTTTGACTCAGCCATGGGCTTGGCTAAACCTTGGCCCTTGATTAACTTAGTAGGTTTGATTTCTATATCATACTCTAAAATAGTAGCAATCCACTTTTCCCTCTTTCCATCAGGACCATCCTAAGTTAGGATGTCGTTAACTACTGAATTAGGAACGCAGGCTACTATATGAGAATATAAGATGTATACCCTAAAGTCCTTAATGGCTTTGACTAAAGCCAAGGCTTGTTTTTCCATTATATTTTATTTCAAGGGGGCATCTCTCAGGGCTTTGCTAAAGAAAGCAATGGATTGTTCATAGCCCTGGTCATTTTTCTGCAATAGAACTGCAGCAATTGTGTGCTCAGAAGCAAAGGAAAACAAGATGAAATATCTGTCAAATTTAGGACTGATTAACACAGGTGTTTTAGTTAAGGCTAGTTTAATGTCTTCAAAGGATTTTTTAGCCTCAATAGTCCATTTTATGGTGGAGTCCTTTTCAGCATGTTGTTTAGTGATCTAATTAACTCTGCCATATTAGATATAAATCTTCTTAAGAAAATTATTTTTTCCTAAGAAAGATTGTAACTCTTTAATGTTCCTAGGGTGTTTTATTTGCAAGATGGCTTCTATTCTAGCAAGGTCTATTCTTATACCATCTTTTGAAATTATGAGACCTAACAACTTTCCTTCTTCTAACCCAAACAAGGACTTTTTGGGGCTTAAGGAGATTCTCAATTTCCTACATTTAATAAAAACTTGACTTAGATGATCCAAATGTTGATTGTTTGATTTTAAAAATACAGTAATATCATCTAAATATATCACAAGGAAATCATGAATTTATTTTGCAAAGCCTATATCCATATCCCTTTGGAAATTGTTACGGAGTAGTAAAGGTGGTTTTGAGTTGGTCATCTGGATGAACCAAGATTTGGTTGTAACCAGAAAACCCATTCAACAATGAGATTCTGGTTGATCCAACTACTCTGTAAAATGTGGTCCATTTTGGGGAGAGGGTAATTTTCTTTTAGTGACACTTTGTTGAGGTTTCTGAGATCCACACAGAGTCTGATCTCACCAGTTTTCTTTCTAGTTGGAACCAAGTTTGAGACCCAATCAGAAAACCTGATTGGTGCAATTATTTTGGCATCATACATCCTCTAAATTTCTTTTTTAATTGCAGGTAATAAGACAGGATTAATCCTTCTAAGTTTTTGTTTGAAAGGCTTTTGATTTTATTTAATAGGAATTGTGTGCTGGATGATGTTGGTGTCATAGGATTTGAGGTCCTCATAACTCCAAGCAAAGACATCCCAAAATTATTTCAACAACTCAATGTATTTCACTTTTTCAATTGGGGGTAATGATTTTGAAAGTTTGATCAGTTTAGGATTTTCATCGGTGCCTATATTACATTCCTCTATATCATACCTAATAGGTTCCATTTTAGGTTTCCTAGGAACATCATTTGTATCAAATAAATCTTCCAGAGGGGTTAATCCCTTTGGTAAGAAGTTATCCTTGAGATTAATTACTTCGGTTTCTTCACTGGTTATTTCGTCAATCTCAATTTTCTCTAAGTTATCTACATCTAATTTGGTAAATTTAGTTGGGTTGAGTCTATCTATTTCATCACCTTCTATCTCATTTATTTCTATGTCATCCTTAGTGTCCTAGTCTATTGATGTATCAGTATCTATATTGTTATTGGTAAACTCTTCTTCTGAAATTAAAAAATTATTTATCTGTTTATCATCAGAAAATATTTTCCAATTCTTCAAATTGTCTAGAATTGCAGATCTATGCCTAACTTCAGCAGTGTACTCATGGTTGGGTTGGAAGGGAAATTTGCAGGTGCTGGCAAACATTGCTAAACTATGGGCTTGCATGTGATGTTTTCTAGGAATTACTGCAAGCTTTGTTTCTAGGAAATTGTTAAGTATTTCTATGATAGTTCCCCTATAACAACTTAATATAGTGTCCTTTGTCATATATACACCATCAATCTGTTTCACAATTAGTTCAGAGTCTCCTATAACATAAACTCTTTTAACTCCTAGATTCCTAATTAACTTAAGACCTAAAATTAATGCTTTATACTCAGCCATATTATTGGTACATTTAAAATTCAATCTATATGCATGGCCTTCTGAGTACTCATTTTCCAAATTATATATCCACACTCCTGCTCCTGCTCCTAACATATTGACTAATCCATCAAATTCTAAATTCCATAACATCTCATGATCTATATTTACACTATCTGGTGCAACAAACTTTTCATCATTTATAGCAATTTCACCATCTAGTTCATTGAACAGTTTTGTAGTTTGGTTTGTTTCATTTTGTGTAGAAACTAAAATTTATTTTGGTTCTATATTAGTATTGTCTGAAATTTTTTCTTGTGTTTGATCAGCATTATATAGGATAAAGGAATCGATATCTGAGTGTATGGAGTAGATGGGAAAGTTTTGAGGCCGATCTTGGCTACTTAGCATATATTTCATTAAGGTTTCTCGGTATAGTTTCTTAGGTTGTCCCAAAACATAGATTGTTGCATATGACATATCTAGTTGTAAGGATCCCTGAAGTTTGGCTCCCCATGATCTGGATAATAGCATGTCGTACTTTGGTGGGATGTCAGCAACTACAACATCCATAAGGATACTTTTGGTAGGATATTGGACTAAAGTGACACACAGGTCATTAAGCAATCCTAGACATTGTACCTAACTGGAATCAAATGAGAATAAGTCTATTTAAGGCCTTGTATTGTCTAGGTTTAATTTCTCCAACATTGATTTGGGCATTAAGTTGTGAGAGGCCCTAGAATCCAACATTTCATTGTGTAGAATTTTGTCATGGATACTAAGGCTAATGTAAAAAGGTGGAACTCCTCCTTCTAATGGTTTGCCATTAGCATCTGGACCAAATATAAGTTCTATTTGGTCATCAAATAAGTTGATTGAATCCTAATTTTCAGCAATGTTTAAGGAAGGGGTTATCTGTGATTTATAAGTTTCATTTTTTATTAGTTCTGTTAAAGGAACTGAAATCTTTAGCTTTGCTATCTCTGCTCCCAAATTGAATGGCAAAGATACTTTTTCTATTTGAGGGTTTTGAATTTTTGCAGCAGTGATTTGAGTAGGCTTGTCTTCTTTTTCTTTATTGGGGACCTCCTTATGTGGATTTTCAAATATGATGTTTTGAGTTTTGTTCACTGGTTCCTTAGGTGGAATGAAAGTGGATGGTTGATCAGTAGAAGGTTGTTCAGAGTTTATGTCTACAATTATGGGGCCAGAAGGATTTGGGTTTTGCTTAAGGAGAATTTGGAGGATTTTTGAAACAGGGGCTTCTTTTATTTTCTTGGGTTGATCTTGTACTATTTTCTTAGTTTTGTGAAGGACATCAGAATTTTTTTGCTTCTTAGTTTATACTGTTTATGAACTTCAAAGATGGCAGAATCATATCCCTATTTGTAATCAAATGATTCCCCAGACTATAATTGTAATTGTTGTAGAATATACAGTTCCTGCTCATCTTGGGTTAGAAAAACAATGTCTTCATCATTTATTCCCATTAGGTTAATTTGTGTATCTTGTTCTGGATCTTCTGGATGGGATGCCTCTGCATAATTTTCTTAAAAAGGAGGCCTAATGTTCTAATCCGGTCCATTTTTCCCAGTGTTTTGGTTTTTTCTAAAATTTTGGTTTCTAACTAGAGGTGCTTATTGGTTATCCCATTGGGGTTTCCTTTCTATGTTCTCTATTCTATCCATTAGTATTTCCATAATTTTGGCTAAACTATCTATTTTAATGTCAGATGGTGAAGCTTCATCCTTTGCAATTCCTATCCTTTCATTTCTAACTCTAGCCCTTTTAGCTAACAAATTAAATTCTACACTTTGCATTTCTTCTAATGTTGGGGGGTTTCTTTCCCTGAGTTGGTATGCCATATCTATGTCAAAACCATCAGGGAACTTTATTAATTCTAGGTCAGGTGTGGACCTAAGGTTAACTGGGATTGCGTTATATATATTATTGAATCTAGTGCAGTAATCTTGAACAGTTTCATTAGACCCCATTCTAATATTCTCATATTCTGAAAGGATCTGTAGGAGATTCTTTTTCTTTTCCCACCTATCAATAAACAATCTTTAGAAATTTGCTAGGTCTACAATGTGGTTGGCAGGAAAGGCTTTAAACCATTTCTTGACATCACCAGTGAAAGTTTGGGCAAAGAGTCTCATCTGGACATCTTCTTCATCTATTTCATGTAATTCAAAAAAGTCAGACATCTTGTTTACACGTTGTTGGGCAGTGTAATGACCAGTAGCATCAAACAGGAAAATCTTACTCTGATAATCTGTAGGCATAGCATGAAGTTGGGCAGGTAAAACAAGAGGAGCATATCTGTTTTCCATTGTTGTAAGTTGGGAGAGCCTGAGATGTGGGGTTGAGGTACTTGGAGATGATAAAGTAGTGGATGAATATCTAGGACTAGTAGATGATGAATGAGTAATGATAGGTTGGTGAGGGGGTGTAGGTATAAATGGTGGTGAATAATGGACTTCAGAAGGTATTGTTGTTGAAGTTGAAGGGAACAATGGTGAACGCAAAGTAATGGACAATTGTTTAGAAAGCTCAGGGATCATGGAAGTATTATGGATGATTGTGGAGATTTTAGAATATATTCATCAATTGATTTATTGGCCTGTTGAACTTCAAGGTCTGCAATAAAATCAGGATCTAGAATAGTTTCATCGATTGCACTTTCAAATTTTGTTCTAAATAATGAAAGATAAAATAACACATCCATGGGAAGTTCTTCTAAAAATAACCACTCATCAAGACATGAATTAGCTTTAACTAATGGTATTTGGCTAACCAAACTTTCTTCTTTTTTATATTTTCTTGAAATTAGGTTGGGATTATCAACTATTGGGGTAGGGTTTGAATCTGGATTAGCCCTAGTAAAATGAGTCTTCCAAGAAGCTAGAATTTCAAATTTTTTAAGTTTTTGTGAGATTTTTTTCAAAATGACTTCTAAAAAATGACTTTAAGAGGCTTAGAATGTATATTTATAATTTTATTAAAGCTTTATTAGGACTGAAGATTTGCTAGTCCCCAGTATAGTCACCACTATGTTATCACTCAAAAATTTCTCTAGAAGCTATTAGAAGAAAGAAAATGACTGAGGTAACCACAAACCAACTTTGGAGCATAAGCTCTAGCCAACCTAAGCTCAGAGAGGGCTCTCTCTATATGATTTAGCTTTGTTTGCTTGGATTTCAGGCTAGTTATGAATGTTCTAGGGGTTTTTGTTTTGTATTGAAGATTGGATGGTGGGATCCTTGAAACAGATGGATAGAATGATGTCTTTAGACCATTGGGCTATGGAGTCAACAGAAGGGCAGCAGAACTGGATTAACTCACTAAAGGGAATGTTCAAAGGGAAAGCTAGTTAAGTAAAGTGCAGGTCTCTAGAACAGGGGGGTGAAATAGTTTAAATCAGGGTGTGAGAGAAATTAAGGGTTCTCAGACTGAGATATGAACGAGGAATAGAGGGTAATCAAAAGCAAAGGGAAATTAAGAATCCTTTGATCTGGATTAGCAAGAAACAACCTAAACTAAGGAGCAACTAAGAAGTCCTTAACTTAGATATCAGTTGAAAACATTTATATGCATAACTATTAAAGTAGAGTGTAACTAAACAAATTCTGAGATAGTGTTCTAGTTATAGCATTCAGATTCAGAAATACATTAAAGATTGTGGGAAAACTTTAAGAAAGATAACAATAACAAGAGAAAATACTTGTCTGCACTTCGCTCAACACATGAAACCTGTGAAATATCTTGTCCTTATTCATCAATCCAGCTTGCTGGATCAGTCAATGTGTTATGCTCTTGGCCTACGAGAAGATACCAGAATACCAAATATGCGAAGAAATATACCGAGAACACAGAACAATAAGAAATAACAGCATGTATTTTATTATTCAGAAAGGAAAGCAATGTTCACTTGCCTCTTCGAGGGGGCAACCTCCAATAGAGCTGGGCTCAATTACAAAATAATACATGACGCTCCTCAAGGGGAGTCTCTATCCTTTATATAGGATTCATACGTGCAATACCATGGGTAAGTACCATGGTTCTTATTAATACCATCTATCTAATACCATGGCCCATTTGCAACTAACTGTGGTCCCTTCCTTAAATGCAGGTCAACCACTTACAATTATTAATATGGGATTTATTGACTCTTTAACTAAATATAACTATGACTCAACCCTATTATATAAATAAGGGGGTTAGGGTTGGACCCTAACACAATAATACAATAGCTTTACAATATTTTTTATCAAAATTCTATAGAAATGTCTAAGAATCCACACTACATACTTTGAATTGGGAAGTATTTATACTTTATTACAAAATATCTCAATCTAACTTGAGACTTAATCTAGGAAATAAAAATATCTTCTTGCAAGAAGATAGAGACAACTATTGAATTGTTTCATGTTGTCCCTTGTATTTTGGTACTGTTAGGTTTTATGGTTTGATTTTTAGCCCTTTATGTTGCTTTGTTGTTTGATCTTTCACACTGGAAGCTTTATTTACTTTTGGCTTTCATCTGATACACTCTGACACTGATACACTTTAAACATGCTGACTCGTCTTTATCTTTTTACCCTGTTAATTTATTTTTATTGTGCATTAACCTTTTTACTACATTTTACTATAGTAAATCAGTCAATTTTTCCCACCATTTAGCATTAGGTAATTTGATTTTCAACATCCTCCTATATTTCTCATATTCTTCGTTGTACTTAGCAAAAGTAGGCTTAGTGATGAACAAGTGTTTTACCTCATGCTAGAGGTAAAACAAGTTTTCAAATGTCTGGTAAAGAACTTTGCCAGTTGGCAATGCCTTTATTGATGATGTACTGACTTGTTCTTTAGCTAGCTCTCTGATTTTGTTGTCGTAGTCCTGTTGTGTCATGAGCTTGTCATTTATGACTAAAGGACTAGGTAACCCTTTCTCTCTCAAAATTTGAAACTTAGCCATGAATCTATCAATTGCTACCAGCATATTCTGACACTTGTCCTCCAAGCTTAATAGTAAGTTTCTCTTGGAAAGGACCTTTCTCACCTCCAAAATGGTTTATGTTTTTTCCTCTATTCCAATTCCTAAAGTTCATACTTGTTTTTACTATTGAGGAAATGGATAAGTCTGGTAGCATCTTCAGGCATGTCTCCTAATTCTTCCTTGACTCTTTGGATAGCCTATGTAGCTATCTTTATTAAATTTATCTGTCCAAAAATCACCTGAATGGATGGCCAAATATCATTGACAGAGTCAATGATATTGACCCATAATAGTTCCTTGGCTTTCCCAATGGGTTCCTTTAGTGTTAGGTCCTTCTCCATGGCTTTTAATCTTTCATTCATTCTGGCAGCTTTTTGCACTTCTTCCTTGTGCATGATTTTAGCAAGCTTGTAATCAGTTGCCAAGCTTGTCACCTTTTCTTTCAGCTTGTTCATCTCTATAGCCTGTATGGAAATTTCCTTCATAGATCTAACAAAATTTGTTGCTTCTTCACCTGATGCACCTGTTGCTAATGTAGACTCTGTTGAAACTAGTTGTGTTGTAGGCATAGGAGTTGTGGGAGCCAATGAGGCTGACAATGTAGAAGGAACAGTTGTTGAGACTGTTGGGATGACATTTGCAGATGTAGTGGCAATATCACTTTGTTTCAATTGGATTAAAGTGTCCAATTCCTTCTCTGTCTCCCTTAACTGATCATTTAATTTTAGGACTAAATCCATCAATTCTTCATGTCTGGTTTGGTTCTCCAAGACTTCCTGTGTCTGGGGATGTTGCAGCTAAGGTATCTTCAATTGTTTCTTAAGTGCAACAATGTCATCATTCTTTTTCTTGATCAATTATTCAGTGGCTTTGATGTCTTTGGAATCATGTCCCAATTCAATGATTAAGTCTTCAAAAGACTTGATTCTAGTATCCTTGGCCTATGAGGAGACCTTCTCTAATTGGTATTGGGCTGAGATATTTCTCAATGAATTCTGCAACTGATGAGTTGTGTCTTTACCTGTGAGGGTGGAGTAAATCATCTCTCCAGCCTATTTGTGCAATTCGATTTGGTCGATGGGATGAATATCCCTTGCCAAAACCTCAAAATCAATCTTTTTGTAGTTTTCTAATGTCCTTGACTATTGTGCAATTGGTTTTATGAAGGACATTTGTAGTTTTCCCTCTTTGATGTCAAAAGCTGACATCAACCTGGTCTGATTGGTAGGTATGAGTTTGAGATACTGACCATAATTTTGGGATTTCAGTTTCTCATTTCTCATCTTGATCTCTCTAAACCTGTCTTTTATATCCTTATCCTTATCCTTATTAGTGGGCCTATTGAATGAGGATACTTCTACACTTAGCTGCCTTTCCAAAATCTGGGTATGTGATGTGGATGGCTCCTGTGTTTCCCCAGATGGAGTGGTGCCTTTACTTCTGTCTAGCTTAGTATCAGTTATTTCTACTAAGCCTTCTATGTCTTCCTGCTTTGTAATAGGATTTAGCCTAGGCCTTTTTCTCTGACTGATCTCATATTGTATATTTGATGTGCCCATTCCTGAACTCGAGGGTTCCTCTCTGGTCCCTTTGGGATTCTTTGTTATAGATCTGATCCAAAAATACAAGATAATAGAAATAAACCCAAGAATAATAAGATCTGAATATAGAAATATTTCACTTTATTAATATAAAACCCTTAAGGTAGGGCAACCCCATACATTCACTCCTTAAGGAAGGAGAACACTCCACAAGCCATATGTCTGTTCACACAATAATCCTTGACATCTCTCAATGTGGAGTCTCTAGCCTCTATATAGGCCTCATACATACAATACCATGGGTCAATACCATGGTTCCCTCAATACCATCTATCTAATACCATGGGTCCATTGCATTATTACTAACTACTTGTGATCCCTTACATGATACGGGTTAACCACCTTATTTATTATTATGGCCCATCCCATTATTACATTATTCCCTTAGGTACCTCCCTTTGTACCCCATATTATCCCCCTAGGTATATAACATTCCACCCCCCTTAACATGCTTCGTCCCCGAAACATGGGAAGAACACAAATAATGAGATCTACTCAAAAGAGTAGTCCACTGGTACCATGCATGTGCATCTAGCCATCCAAGAGAAAGGTGAAACCTCGATCTCGCTGGTGCCTCGCTCGCTTGAGATGGAAGTTGACCGTGGCAGCTCTTCTATGTTGATGTGCAGTAGGTGGATCTTCACTCCTCTTTATTTGTCATGCGGGGGTTGTTATCCTTGTGGCTAATTGGTTGCCATCTTGTTGGTTGTTTTCTTAGATATGGGTGATGATATGTTGAAGTTTTAACCCACAGTGTCTTTTTCTTTAATTCACCCTTTACTGGAGCTTGACTGTTATTTGGTGCATGTTGTGATGCTTGTTGTGGTGTCTTATCTTCCAATATTGCTTCAACCACTGAGCCCTCATCTGATGTATCACTACTTGTAACATTTTCTGCTTCAGCCTCTATTTGTGTTTGATTGTCGATCATCATTGGCTCATCATCTGATATGTCAGTCCCTGAAACATCTTCTGCTTCAGCCGTCGTGGACTCTATCTGTTTATTGATGGAAATATCCTGTAATGTAATTTTCTTCTTTTTTATACCAGAGCTTCAGGAATTTCTTCTGCACATTAATATTGATAGTACTCATGGATTCCATCCAATGATATCCCAAAACAACATCCATGTTATCCATCTCTGAAGTATAAAAATCACCATGCAACACATACTTATCCATAGAAATCTTCAAATCCTTATACACTTGAACATCCTCACTGTCCACCTGTGTGTGTTCAATGTGTTTTGTTGAAACTTGTAATTTGTTTGCCAAGTTGACATTTATGAGATTTTTCTTGCAACTCAGATTTATAGACACAACGATCTTCTCCTTCTGAATCAATTCGTGAACCTGCAATAAGGAGATACCAGCAGAAAATAACCCTTTAGGTTTCTTGGTTTCCTTCTTTCCTGTAAAAATAAAATCTTTTCTAGGTTTTCTGGTTTCCTCATTTCTAGTATGATACCATTCGTTCAAAAGTAGCTCTTCGATTTTATCAGCACTACATAACTTCAGAAACTCACTGTCAAGTGACTGCCACCACATATAGGCCTCATTTTTCAAATAAGACCCTATTTTGTTCTTCCAACACCCTGGACGGTCCATCCTATGATATGCCATAAAACTTTCAATGGAAAACCAATCATATTTTCCTTTAAAAAACTTACTGTTATAAGCCATGAAGAGGGTTTTTTTAAAACAAATCGCTTACTTGGCGAAAATTTGAAATGGCCACAATTCAGTCAATATTGCTTAGAATATTTATTATGACCTATTTTAGGAAATGGAACAACCATTCTGCATCTGCCCATGTAATAGAAATCTTGATCCAGGCACTGGAATTTCAAATCTGCACTGCAACTCTTCCGTTGTCACCAAAAATTCTGAAAAAAAAAAAGAGCTGATTTTAAATCAGCGATATCTCCTTCATCCGGACTTCGATTCGACTGATTTGTTTTTTAAAATCGGGTATTTTTTCACAAAGAATCCAGATCTGCAATTAAATTTTATAGATTTTGCCCCAAAACGTACAGTTCTGTGCCGCAAACTCGTTGCCCTGAAAAAATGTTTGCAACACCACTGCTTTTTAGATCAGCGATATCTCCTTCATCCAGACTCTGATTCGGCCGATTTTTTTTTTTGAAATTGGGTATTTTTTCACAAAGAATCCAGATCTGCAATTAGATTTTGTAGATCTTGCACCAAAACATACAGATCTGATCTGCAAACTCGCCGCCCCATAAAGTTCCTGCAAAAAGTAAACAAAATTCTCCACTTTTGCCCAAGAAAGTGCTCTGATACCACTTGTTATAGATCTGATCCAAAAATATAAGATAATAGAAATAAACCCAAGAATAGTAATATCTGAATATAGAAATGCTTCACTTTATTCAAACCCTTAAGGCAGGGCAACACCATACATTCACTCTTTAAGGAAGGAGAACACTCCACAAGCCATATGTTTGTTCACACAATAATCCTTGACATCCAATGTGGAAGTCTCTAGCCTCTATATAGGCTTCATACATACAATACCATGGTTCAATACCATGGTTCCCTCAATACCATCTATCTAATACCATGGGCCCATTGCATTATTACTAATTACTTGTGATCTCTTACATGATATGATTTAACCACCTTATTTATTACTATGGCCCATCCCATTGTTACATTATTCCCTTGGGTACCTCCCTTTGTACCTCATATTATCCCCCCTAGGTCTATAACATTCTTTTCCTCATTCTGAGGAGTCTACATGATAGGAGGGGTACTCATAGTTCTTTCTTGTTGTTCAGGTATCTGCAAAAATGAGCTCCCATCAAGCTGTGTTTCTAATTCTATCAAGGAATTTTCAACATCTACCTTTGTACTATCGCTGTCTAAAAGAGTGTTTTCTACCCACTCAGATTGATTGGCATATCTTTCTCTCTTGTATGGGGTGATGAAGATAAGGTCCCAAGTTGACCTTCTTTCTCAATCTGGTCATAAACTCCTGAGGGTCACACCTCCACATGAAACTTTTTTGGAGCTTCATTTGTTACAAAATTTGGTCTGCCTCCTCCCCTGCCTCTCTAGAATTGAAAATGAAGGGGCCTAATTGGTTTTTGACTTTGAATTCTAATCTTTTATTGGCTGAGAAAAAATTGATCTCATCAGAGTTCATTATTTTTCTATAGTACTCTAGAGCAAATAACCTAATGGGGAGGTATTTGGGCAATTTATATGGGGCAAGCTGGAAACCATAGATTCTTATCTTTGTGTGGTTTTGGTAAAGGTACCAATCTTCCACTTTACTTTGTTTAGATAATTGAAGTACCCTTTTGATCTCTTGACTTATTCTGGGTGGAGGGCTTCCTGTCAGCATGGTCTTGACTGGATAGACAAAAGAATCAATGAAATCTATATAGATATATGGTGATTGAAATTTGTGAAAAGTGGGTTCCAAAATATGACAGACCTGGGCTGGCCTTTAGTATCCATCTTCTGAAGAGTGAAAGGAAATCTATCTGGATGATAGTATAAAAACATATGGTATAGGACATATGAGTATTTAAATACTCTCTCATTGTGCATTCTGGTGAACTGTTCATGCATTCTTTCAGCTATGAACTCGGCATAATCATACAAAACAGCAACAGGTTGTCCTAGGGTGTAAATGGACATTAAGGCCAGGATAAGTTCATCAACAAAGTCATCAGTGGTACAACCCAGAATACATGATATCATAGTCACAATTTGTTTCCCCTTATCAAAGAAAAAGGCAGAAACATATGGAGGGGGATCTTTGGGAATATGTTACTCTTCTACAATGAATGTCTGGAATATTTGGGCTAACCTATATAGACTCAATTTGGATTACTTGTCTAGCAAATACCCAATGGAGAGTGGGGTCAGGTTTGGGCCTGGTTGGATTTGCAACATTTCATTAATTGAATCAGCTATGATGGTAAACAAGACTTTTTGGTCAGAGGACATTATGGCTCTCTGGCTGGGAATGTAATAGGCATGGCATTGGTGGATAATTTCTAGGAAGATATGTACTTCTGGAAATTGGTATTTTGACAAATTTGACTCCCAAAGGCCAATATCACAGCATGGTTGAGGTATTTGTCCCTACTTAAGCAATGGATTTTAAGTAGGAGGGTATGCGTAGTTGTATCTTTGATTTGGAAATCCCTGTCATCCAGGGGCAGGTGGTCGAGGTCCAAATGAGGAGTTGTGATAGGTCTGACATCCATGGCAATAGGGGTAGCCATAATTTAGTTCTCGTGGATTTGAATTTGGCTTTTACATGTTTATTCAGGGGTTTTTAACAGAAACTGGAAACTTTCAAAAGGGTTTGGTCGCAAGCTTTTAAATTTAAAGTAATTTTCAATTAATTTTACTCAATTTAAAATACTTCAAGAGTGAACGTTTTCAAATTTTGAAAGAGGGTGTGGTAATTAATTCACAAATACCTAGAGTTTAGGTGAATTGACTTCAAACTAGTGTTCTAGACGATGGGGAAGGTTGAAAAGGCTCTGAGAGCTTTGTAGGTGGTCTCTACAGCTTCTCTGAGGACTGAAATGGGGTTAATTAGTAATTTTCAAGTTTGTAGGCATCGCACTAGTTTGCAGAGGTTTTCAAAGAGCTCGAGCGAAAAAACAAAAACAAATGGCTTCTCAGCCTTTTATTAAACAATGGTCACTTTTTGGCAAGGAATCTTATGAATTAATTGTAGGTGGTTTATCAGGTTGAGCGGGGAGGCGGTTTCCCAGGCCATCACACCGCTTTTGTGGAGAAGGCGATATTTAGGAGGGGTCACCCAATCTACTCCAGCGCTCGCCACATAGCAGTTGGGGGGCTGGGGAAAACCACTTTATTAGGCGGGTAACAATCGGCCATCGGGCTCGGCCGATATGGATGTGGACCGTCGAATGAGGGGGATGGTGATCAGACGACAGTCAAGCAAGGGAGGTGCATGGATGAAATGAACTGAGGTGTCGGGGGGAGCCAATGTTTTTAATCCTCGGCGGTTTAGGATTTGCTCAAAGTTAATGAGGGGATTAATTGATCAGGCGGGGTTTAATAACAGGATTAACCCAACATTACCAAAAATTGGTAAGTTAAGCAAATTTTGTCAGGGGGTATGAAGTAGGGGATCAACTATAGTTTATAATTAAACTAAGGGTGGGGATATTCATATAGGGGGTTTAATTAATATATGGGAAAAGTTATATCGGGATTAACGTAATTATATCAAAAATCAACATGAAATGTGATGAACGGAGTGGATATACCCTTAAGAAAAAAGGTAATGTTTGTTCATATGATTTATACTTAGGATAAAATACCTTTTGTGGGTTTTTCAAAGAGGGATTTAACATGGAGTTGCTTTACTTTTCTTAGGCAAATGAAGTTTAACCTTAGGAAAAGGGGTTTTATTAGGGTAGTGAAGGGAGATGACTTTCAGGAAGAGGATTCTAACACTTGATGTTCATAAGTCATTAAGCCGAGGGTCTGGTCCCACCAAAAGTTAGAGAAATGCTCCGAGCCTCTTTGTTGAAGGATTTAAAGTAGTAAAACATACTTATGGGTAGGAAATTAGTAAGTAAATGGAAAAGTAAATAAGCAGGAGTTAATCATATTGACTTGCAAACCTTTGTTTTTGCTTCCATAATTGATCATACGTATTGAAAAATGTGTCCCAGCATGATGCATGTGTTTTGATCCAATCAACTTTATATTTCAACAACCTTTCTTCTACTTACCCATTTACTTATTCTAATATTTTTTTCTTCATTTTTGGGTGCATTTAGGCTAGCAAACCCTTATCCTATCTTTTCTTTTATAAAATAAACTATCTACTTTCAACCTTATGCCTTCCACGAGCTCAGATTAAACTGATGAGCTCCTTTTATTTTCTCTACCTATCTAATGATCTGCCAATATTAAGCTGATTGGTCAGATTTTATTCTCTTAGCTATAAACATAAAATTCAAAGCATGATATGATCAAGATTAAACAATTTGATTACCATGGATTGTGGCATAAATAACAAGCTGCACACAATTATTATTATGCATAAAAGT
Source organism: Pinus taeda (assembly GCA_000404065.3). Lineage (NCBI taxonomy): Eukaryota > Viridiplantae > Streptophyta > Pinopsida > Pinales > Pinaceae > Pinus > Pinus taeda. The sequence continues at coordinate 99,226 of APFE031703226.1, forward strand.
AAATAGTAGTGGCATTTAGACTTGCACACTTTCATGGTCTCTTGTTGTTTTTGGGGTTCATATATTTTCATTTTTTGACATTTTCTTATTCTTTTTGTGCTTTGATTTTTCTTCTAAGACATACCCTCTTTACATTTTTTAAATTATTAATGTGGAAAACATTTGCAGAAAGAAAAGGTATGTACAATATTACAAGGCTTAACCTTAGTCATTCAAAATTATGACTCATATTGGTATAGGAACCAAATAGTGCATATACACGCTGGTTCGACTCTTCCAAGTAGCGTATGCAAAAGAAAAGCTTGATGTTCAAGGATGACTGATCTATCAGATTAGTTCTATTGTTATACTATTGTCTGTCAATGAAGTCTTCTTAGATCTGAAAGTAAAACTGAATGTGTAAAGAGTTTGTGTCTCGTTAATTAATTTATTGAGAAAGAAGGGTGATCCTTATTTTTATATGTTTAGAACTCTGTAATATGATAGTAGATCTTTATAATGTCACTGATTGGTACATTTTGTGGTTCATAGGTTTTATGGTTCATTATCTTTAAAGGTATACGTAGGTTGGGCAAAAGGAAGTAGCATATACATGCAGGTTTGCTTTATTAAAGGAGCATATACATTCTGACACATGCATTTTGAGGTTACAGTTAGTTCTGGTTGTTGATGCAGTGTTCTAGGTTCAGATCTGTGTACTGGTTACAGTGATCTATTTGTTCCAGTTGATTGGTTGAATTTGATTAAGTTTTAATAAATGGTTGATTCAGTTGTGTCAGAGGTTCATAGGTTTCAATGATTGGTTGTTTCAATTATATCAGAGATTGATGATTGGGTTTCAGTTATATCAGAGATTGATTAGGTTTCAGTGATTGGTTGATGCAGATGCATTTGATGGTTGTATTTTAGTGGTGATTAATTTTAAACTTCAATGTTACTAATGGGTCGAGTATGAAAATTTGATGAAATGTGGCCTTCATATTGTAGTATTGTGTACCAGGAGTATCCAGTGTGAAAATTTATGAAACATGGTCCTTGGAGGATACTGAGGGTTGGAGCCTTCGGTGAGGAATTCAAAGCTTCTTACCAGTAGTGCCTAGTGATTTGATCAGGGGGTTGGATCGTCCTTCCAATAGCAGTTGGAGAATGAGTGAAGGTTGTAGCCTTCTATAGGTCGAAGCCTATGTACTAGTAAATATATCGCTAGTACAAGAACTAGGGGGTTGTAGCTCCCTTCGAGAATAAAGCTGGAGAACGAGAGAAGGTTGTAGCCTTCTGCAAGTGGGTACCTGTGTACTGGTATGTCTCAGCACCAGTACAAGATTGTAAACATATTTTCTCATTATTAAAGCAAGACAGAAACGACAACAATAAGGGGTTTTCACCCACATTGAGTTTCCACCATAAATCTTGGTGTTCATGTGTGTTGCTTATGTGTGATGGTTTATTCTGTTATTACTGCACATGGTTACTATTTAATGTTTAATAAAGTACTGATGCACTTATTAAATATCAACATATGATGAATTAACTAAATCATAAGTGCATTGGATATACGTTGGTTACCTTAAGAAAATTTGCATGCACACGCAAGTTCCCTTCACTGAAGTAGCGTATATAAATCTGATTATGGAAATGAAAAAGTTGTTGATTTGTAAATACTGATTCACCCACCCCCCCATCTCAGTATTATTTCCAATAATTGGTATCAGATCAGGTGCTTTGGTAGAAGCTTGAGCGCTTGAAGGAGATCCGTAAAAAAAATGGGAAAGAAGCTAAAGAAGAAGACATCTCAAGGGAATTGTGACAATGGAAGAGACGATTGGCCTGTGGAAGCAACTCAGATTCAAAATCACCTCACAATGAAGATGAACAAGCAAAATAATTACCAGGGATGAATTTGTTGTCCTCTAGTGATACATTTCTTTGTTCATTTGAAGATAACGAATGTGACAGCGAAACAACTGAATTTTCTATTATGGGTGAAAGAGAAAGAAATCAAATAGAGGCAGAATTTAAAAATCTCACAGACACAATTAGATATCAAAAGGATCTAATTGATAAAAGGGAATTTACCTACAAAGAAGAGGTTACTAGATTAAAAGCCCAGTTGGAGGAAGGAAACAAAGTAAGGAAGCAATACAAGGAAAAGGAAGATCAATGTCAAAGGTTGCAAGATGAAGTGACATCATTGAGAATTGAAGTGAATGAAAAGGACACAACAACCAAGGAACTTTTAGAAATAACCAGCTATTGTGAAGTTCTTGAAAGTGTTGTAGCATTTTTTGGTTTTGATAAGTTAGAATCAATTAGCCAAAAAATGAAAATATTTTCAAAAAATGTTACGCTAGGATATGGACAAAAAGAATAATGAATAAAAAATGTTAGGAAATATTTTGATTAACATGTCCATATAAAAGAAAATGTTAGAATAGGTGCCCTAAAAATGGAGGCAAAAATAAAATGTTAGGTTAGAGAGAAAAGAAAAAAAAGAAATAAACTCTGAAAGTGTGCAAGTCCAAGTGCCACTACTTTTTACTTCATTATGCAAAATAATGGTTGTGTGCAGCTTGTCATAAATGCCACAACCCATGATAGTCAAATAGTTTAATTTTGACTAGTTCATTCTTTAAATTTCATGTTTATAGTTAGAGAATAAAGATCTAGAAAAACTATTTAATCTTGGTAGATCAGTAGTTAGGTAGAGAATAATAAGGAGCTCATCAGTTTAATCTGAGCCCTTAGATATTATAAGGTTAAAATTAGATAGTTTGATTTTAAAAATAAAAATGAAAGAAAAGGGTCTACTAGCCTAAATGCACCCAATTAAGTGAAGAGGAAATGTTAGAGTAAGTAAATGGGTAGGTAGAAGAAAAGTTGCAGAAGTACATTTACCATACTTAATCATGTGTTTCAGTGTATAAGAGTAGTTATGAAAGTGAAAAGGTGTTCACAAGTTGATTTGGTTAACTTCCCCTCATTCATTTCATTCCTCACTACATACTCACTGATTTCCTCATTTCCCCTCATTTCGTGTTAAAAAACCCTTTTCCCTAGTGTGAAACGTATTTCCCCTTGAAAATCACTTTCCCCTTGTAATTTCCCTAAAAACCCATAAAACCCCTTTTAAGCCTAAGTTTGGTTTACCCCCGTTTTTCTTAACCAACCTCCGTTGTATTCACTTTTCCAATGTAACTCTGTTAACCCACCACCCTTGGTGTGGTTAAATAAACCCCACCGTAGTTATACCCTGGTCCCACTCCATTAACCCATCACATTATACTTTTAAAACCCTGTTATTCATTAAATAATTACAAATCACTTGTAATTATTCCCCGGGCCCGCTAATCTTCGTGCTTGCTCCCTCCATGCATCTCGACCGCGTGATAGTCGTTCGATCACCTACTCCCAGATCTAACAATCCACAGCCATATCGCACGCTCCCGATCTCCAACCTTTACCTGCCCGAGAGCATACAAAATTAGTGGTTTTGGTTGGGCCCCTTGTGGCTACGTGTCATTCCCACGTTAACTCATGTGCCCTGAAGAAAATACCACCCCACAGCCAAAAGCGGTGTGATGAGCCTCTGAAACTACTCCCCACATAAGACAAAACCATCCATTGTTCACTTTGTGCCAAATTTTTAAAAAGTTAATCGTTTACCCGTTTAAACGTGAAAACCTTCGTATTCACTCCTTTCGCTTGTTTTTTCAGTAAAATGTGTATAACCCTCCTGCGCCACCCCAAGCCTCTGCAACCGATTTAACCACGGTTTACCTCCCAAAAATGCTCTGGATTCCATCCATAGACCTTTCAAGTATGAAACCATTGTGGCCCTCCCTGTCCACCTGTGTTTTTCTTAATAAATTGTTGTATTTTGCAAGTGATTATCAGAAGACTAGGAGACTGGATAAACAATTTTTGACACTAGTTAAAAACCTGTTTACTCCAAGATTCTCAGGAAATCTATTAAAAAGGTTTCACTTATCAGAAGTTGGTGTACAAACAAAAGATCAATTTTAAACCAGAGACAGAGCACAAAGAAGTCATCTATACAATAAATGTTAAAACAAACAATTTACACAGTTAAAAGATAAAACAGAGGAGGCAGATAGAACATACAGATGAAAGGAAAAATGGTTAAAGTGTATCAGATGAAAGGTCATAAGTAAATATGACATCCAGCGTGAAGATCAAACATACAAGCAGCTTAAACGGCAAAATATCAAAGACCGAAGCCAACAGAACCTAAATAATAAGGAGAGCAAGCAGCAGTTCAATAGTTGTCTCTATCTTCTTGCATGAAGATATTTCCTTTTTCTAGAATAAATCCTTAAACAGTTTAAGATATTTTCTTAGTTCTACTATTGTATAAATAACTCTCTTCTCGAGTTATTATGGGTTAAAACTTTTGAAATAAGTTCAGTATTGAACCAAGTTCACTATTCACCATTGAACCAGGTTGACCATTGAAAAAATGTTGCACTCTTGAAGAAGACTGCACCTTGATGAAGCATTTGTAAATGCTTGATGTACTTGACTTTTTTGGACCCTTAATACAAAGCAGAGAATTCTGAATTCCGTTTTACACTGTTTGTGTTTCCTGTAAGTTTTTCCAGTTTACGCATTATGTCTTTCTTCATATTCTTATGTCTTATAGAGATACCTAGGTAGGAATAATTGTGTCTCAATTTACTCCTATAAGCTCCTGAAGTGATAATCATTAAAGAGAATGAATTAATGAACTGCCTGTTTAATTAGTTCCCTCTAAATCAATAAATCATCATCATCTTGTTGTAAGCATAAGCATATTCTCTTGAAACTTCTAAACATCGGTTAGATGTTTTCATACTTATGATTATTCAATTATTTATCTGAAAATTTTCATAATCATATTATTTTTTGTTTCAACTCACCATTATTCAAGCTATCTCACTGTATAAAGTTTTATAACAACCCTTTACTTTGGGATTAATATTATTCAAAAGGTTAAACATTAAAGTGTTACATATGTTTTATTCATTGGTCTTCTAACCTTAAACGAAAACCCCCAAAACAATTATCTTAGATGCTCTGGCATTGATAGCTGAGCACTATTATCTCAGAGGTACAATAGAAAGTATGATCGTTTTTATAAAAGAAGATCTCAAAAATTCAAATAAGAAGAATGAAGAACTACTCCAAGAATTTGAAGAACAAGAAAATTAATTTCTCAAATTAAAGCAATAAGTGGAAGAAGGAAGAAAATCTAAATAAATCATGAAGAAGCTGTGTCTTGAAAAGGAAGAGCGATATCAGGTTGAGGTAAATATCCTAAAAGGTAAATTAGACGAAAAGGATAAGCTTTTATGATTTCAAGATAGCACTAGGAATTTGGATGATATTCTTAGTAGTCAAAGGTCACCTGCCATTAAATCTGGTCTTGGTTTTCATGAAACTGTTAAATGTGAATCTAACTCACAAACTAAAGCAAGGAACTCTAGTGCAAACTCTAAAATTCTAAACAAGGAGATAAGAGGTCAACCCCACCAACAATCAATGAAAGAAAGAATTCAAATAAAATTAGCTTAAAGGGAAAAATATCAAAGACCAAAGCCAACAGAACCTAAATAATAGGGACAACAAGTAGCAGTTCAATCGTTGTCTCTATCTTCTTACATGAAGATATTTCCTTTTCCTAGAATAAATCTTTAAACAGTTTAGGATAATTTCTTAGTTCTACTATTGTATAAATAACTCTCTTCTCGAGTTATTATGGGTTCAAACATTGAAACAAGTTCAGCATTGAACCAAGTTCACTATTCACCATTGAACTAGGTTGACCATTGAAGAAGTGTTGCACTCTTGAAGAAGACTGCACCTTGATGAAACATTTGTAAACACTTGATGTACTTGACTTTTCTAGACCTTTAATACAAAGCAAAGGATTCTGAATTCAGTTTTACATAGTTTCTGTTTCCTGTAAGCTTTTCCAGTTTACACATTATGTCTTTCTTCATATTCTTATGTCTTATAGAGATACCTAGGTAGGAATAATTGTGTCTCAATTTACACCTATAATCTCCTGAAGTGATAATCATTAAAGTGAATGGATTAATGAACTGTCTGTTTAATTAGTTCCCTCTAAATCAAAAAATTATCAGCATCTTGTTGTAAGCATAAGAATATTCTCTTGAACCTTCTAAACATCAATCAGAGGTTTTCATACTTATGATTATTCAATTATTTGTCTAAAAATTGTCATAATCATATTCTTTTTTGTTTCAACTCACCACTATTCAAGCTATCTCACTGTATAAAGTTTTATAGCAGCCCTTTACTTTGGGATTAATATTATTCAAAAGGTTAAACATTAAAGTGTTACATATGTTTTATTCGTTGGTCTTCCAAACTTAATCAAAAACCCCCAAAACAATTATCTTAGATGCTCTGGCATTGATAGCTCACCACTATTATCTCAAAGGTACAATAGAAAGTATGATCGTTTTTCTAAAAGAAGATCTCAAAAATTCAAATAAGTAGAATGAAGAACTACTCCAAACATTTGAAGAACAAGAAAATGAATTTCTCAAATTAAGGCAACAAGTGAAAGAAGGAAGAAAAGCTGAGGAAATCATGAAGAAGCAGTATCTTGAAAAGGAATAGCAATATCAGGTTGAGGTAAATATCTTAAAAGGTAAATTAGATGAAAATGATAAACTTTTACGATTTCAAGATAGTACTAAGATTTTGGATGATATTCTTAGTAGTCAAAGGTCTCCTGCCATCAAATCTGCTCTTGATTTTGATGAAATTGTTAAATGTGAATCTAACTCACAAACTGAAGCAAGGAACTCTCGTGCAAAATCTAAAATGTTAAACAAGGATATAAGAAATCAACCCCATCAACAACCAAGGAAAGAAAGACTTCAAACAAAATCATATGCTCCTAACTATGGAAATGATAATTGGTTCTTTTCTCCAATGAACAATGTTGAATGTTTTATATGTCATAATTTTGGACATGTTGCAGCTAGATGCAGAAGTAGAATGATCCAAGCTAATAACCGTCACACAGAAATATCATCAGCTTCCAAGTACTTGAAGGGATATTGTATTTCCTGCAATATGTTTGGTCACAAAGCCATTAACAGCTATAAAGGGAATATGAAACATATAAGATGTTATGCTTGTAACAAGTTTGGACATATAGCAAAAGAATGCAAGAGAAAAATTCGGCCAACATACGAAAAGGAGAAAAATCATCACACTCCAAGGTATGGAAGAAAAAGGAAGTACAGCCAGAAATATGTGGCATAGCTCAGTATATAGATAGAACAGACTCAGGAGAAATTGAGAGTATGAAATTTTTGTGTTCTAATTCTCATACACAGTTATCATGAAGACAAGTCATGTATATATGCGAGTTCGAAGCTGCACAGTCGCATATATGTTGGTTTGATGAAGAAGTAGTGGGACAGACTCTGAAAAATGATCTGATATGGTTCAGACAACTACCAATTACCTTTTTTGTCTTGATGATTGATGAATACAGTATGTGGATGTTATTTAGAAGTGCTTTTGATCCTCATAAGTTGTTGATGACTTGATGTATATCTAATTGATGATGATCCCTTGATATTTCTTACTAATAAATGTAATGATTAGATCTGACAGTGAATAGGTGGCATAGGTTCAGGGGGAGAATATGCTATGCTTCTAATATTGCATTGTTGGAATTATGTTTAGAAGTCTTTGGTACCTAATGATTCTTATCAATGGTGATGATGCTTATGTGGCTAATGTGTTTAAATGATACATCATGCTATGTTGCGGTTATGAGTTGCCTATGATGATGATACTTGTAATGCTTGAGGTTAAATAGTTGTTATTTAGATCAAATTTGTGGGTGATTATGGATGACTTTTGATGATGCATACAATACATATATGTTTCTTACATGATGATCTTCATAAGGACAAGGAGAAGTACATAGCTTGAGTACACAACTTCATTATTTGACAATGAGTCACTCATTTCTTTTATGTTGTTGTCATCATACCTTCAAAGATGCATAAAGTTCATATGGTGCAGTTATGATGCAGGATTCCTATAGTTCTTGGCTCTCACATGGTTGAGGATTGTTGATGTTGATAGTACCAAGAAAGCTTGACAAATGACCATGATCTCATGGTTTGCTAACTACATATTGCTATCTCTTTGATGGATACACATTATGTTGAATACATGGATGATTACTTAAGTTGCATATTGATAAATATTTTTGGTTGGACAAAAGAATGGTGTTATTACAAGTCTCATGAAGACATATCTATTTGAAGACATGGATATTCAGAGACATGGATATTTGGAGACATGGCTTACTTAGTCACATAATGATGATTCCTTCTTACTTTATGATGATAGGTGTGATACTCACATATGTTGATTATCATGGTTAATGCTTATTAGATGAAATATGTTCCCTAGTGATGATACATGGTTGATATATTGAGAGTTCTTGTGGAAAGATCATGCAGTTCTTGATGATGATGTTATGATCATAGATGATGACTATGGCGTTTTCACATACATATGATATAATGTGAATGATTTTGTGTTACTGTTTGGAGATATGACATATGGTTATTTGATTCATGGAAGGTTATGATAAGGCTCTTTCTACTAAAGAAATGAAGCAAGTTAATCTTGATGAGATTGAGAGGATGAGTTGATATCTATATGCGAAATTCTTTGTCACAGGTTGATGATATTTACTTTTTCATATATTTGGAACTGATGATGGACATATATAGGTTGCGGATCTAGATGTTGCTAACAGATGCTTATGGTGCAGATCATATATGGTGTATGATAGTCGCTGATGAATATCATGGTCTTGTTTAGATCTTTGGTCTTTGTTATAAATGTCATGTATATAACTCGATGAAAAGGTCATACAAAAGGCCCATGATGTAACGCATGATGTAATAATATGTCTTTGTCTGTCTTAGTCTTTCAATGAGTCTTTTTAGTCATATGATGTAATTTATACCCCCATTATGCATGGGAAGAATGATGTAATAATTGTTATATTTCAGTGATGTACAAACATTTAGTATATCCCCACTTCGTTGGGTAGATGAGTCAAATTTGGTATATCCCCACTTGGTTGGGAGATTGATGTATGTATGAGTCATTGGTGATAGGAAGGTCATACTCACATAGTTGAGTTATAGAGTCATGTTATTCTTTTAGAAAATATATTTGTAGACTCTGCATGTGCTCAGGGGGAGCATGAATGGTATAGTGCATCTCAGCATGTACAAAGGGGGATTTTAATCAGAGAATTCGGCATGTTCCTAGGGGGAGCATGATCAATGTTCATATCCAGTTGTTCAGATATGAAAGTCATCATTTTGGTTAGCCCTTTACCCTTGATATCAAAGGGGGAGAGTATCTTGGTCCGCTCTTTGCCCTTGATGTCAAAGGGGGAGATTATTTTGGTGTTGCCTGTTATCTCTACCATTTTCTACAGCTTGCAGTAATCAACAGCAACATGGTTGCCATCAAGTCCAAAGGGGGAGATTGTTGGCATTATGATACATGTGTTGTACTTGATGGCAACCCACTTGTACCAGCACAATTCATTTGTATATGGTAACTAGATGAATCTACATAACTAGATGAATCTACATGAGAGGTATCAGATGTGACAGAATGCATGGCAGTTGTGTTTACAGATGTGACAAAATGCAAGGCAATTCAAAGGAATCATTTTAGAAGTAATATGGAAAATCACATTATAACAAGTCTATTCAGAGGGAACAAAGTAATGGTACAAAAGAATAGGATGAAAGAACAAATGACTACATATCAAAATCAAGAAATTGAAGAAAGAGAATGGTTTAAGAAGTATACGTTGGTTCACCTTGTCCAAGTAGCGTATACACACGGGCGTATGGAACAAAAGAAGCGTATATGTATGCACACACTTTCATAGAAGGAAAAGGGCGTATGGGATGGAAAATCAAGGTTTTGGTCAGAGGTATTGGTCCAAGCTTTTGGTCCGAGGTTTTTGTCCAAGATATTGGTCTGAGGTATTTGGTCCAAGGTATTCGTCCGAGGTATTTGGTCCGAGGTATTGGTCCAAGGTATTTGATCTGAGGTATTGGTCCTAGGTGTTTTGGTCCAAGGTATTGAGAAAGACCTAAAACTATATAAGGAGGAGAAGATCAAAGGGATAAGTGCACAAGTAATGAATATATTATGAAGTGTTAGATCAAAAGAAAATATGCATGTTATGCGTTTCTGATGTTTTTCTTTATCTAAACTAAATAAGCACCTGAGTGTTTGATGATAGATGAGATCTAATGATGGATCAAGATCATAATGATTTATCATTAGGTGATCTGATAATGGATGGGCTAGATCTTATTGCTAACACATTTTTTATCCTTTATATGTGATGATCTAGGTATGTTTGAAGTCAGGAATTGCAGCGAAGTTATAAGTAAGTATTTGCAGATCTATACGCTGGTTCGCTTAGGTGAAGGTGTGTATACACACTAGTTCGACTCTTCCAAGTAGCGTATGCAAAAGAAAAGCTTGATGTTCAAGTATGAATGATCTATCATATCAGTGTTGTTGTTTTACTGTTGTTTGCCAATGAAGTCTTCTTAGATTTGAAAGTAAAACTGAATGCATAAAAAGTTTGTGTCTCATTGATTAATTGATTGAGAAAGAAGGGTGATCCTTGTTGCTATCAGTTTAGAAATTTGTAATATGACAATAGATTTTCAAAATGTCACTGATTGGTACAATTTGTGGTTTAGAGGTTTTATGATTCAGTATCTTTAGAGGTATATGCAGGTTGGGAAAAAGGAAATAGTGTATACACGCAGGTTTGCTTCATTAAAGGAGAGGATACATTCTGACACATGCCTTTTGAGGTTACAGTGAGTTTTGGTTGTTGATGCAGTGTTCTGGGTTCATATCTGTTTACTAGTTACAGTGATCTATATGTTCCAGTTGATTGGTTTAATTTGATTAAGTTCCAATGAATGGTTGATTCAGTTGTGTCAGAGGTTCAGTGATTGTTTGATTTAGTTGTGTTACAGGTTCATTGGTTTCAGTGATTGATTGTTTGAGTTATATCGGAGATTGATGATTGGGTTCTAGTTATATCAGAGATTGATTGGATTTCAGTGATTGGTTGATGCAGATGTATTTGATGGTTGTATTTTAGTGGTGATTGATTTTGAGCTTCAATGTTACTAATGGGTCCAGTATGAAAAATTGATGAAATGTGGCCTTCATATTGTATTATTGTGTACCAGGAGTATCCAGTGTGAAAATTTATGAAACGTGGTCCCTAGACGATACTAAGGGTTGGAGCCTTCAGTGAGGAAGTTGGAGCTTCCTGCCAATAGTGATTGGTGATTTGATCATGGGGTTTGAGCTCCCTTCCAGTAGCAGCTGGAGAATGAATGAAAGTTGTAGCCTTTTGTAGGTCGGAGCCTACATACTAGTAAATATATCGGCTAGTACAAGAACTAGGGGGTTGTAGCTCCCTTCCAGAAGACGCTGGAGAACGAGATAAAGTTGTAGCCTTCTGCAGGTGGGTGCCTGTGTACTGGTATGAGCCTGCACTAGTACAAGATTGTAAACATATTTTCTTATTATTAAAAGAAGGCAAAAACAACAACAGTAGGTGGTTTTCACCCACATTGGGTTTCTACCATAAATCTTAGTGTTCATGTGTGTTGCTTATGTGTGATGGCTTATTCTATTATTACTGCACATGGTTATTGTTTAATGTTTAATAAAGTACTAATGCACTGATTAAAGATCAACATATGATGAATTAACTGAATCATAAGTTCGCTGGATATACGCTAGTTACCTTAAGAACAGTTGCATGCACACGTGAGTTCCCTTCACTGAAGTAGCGTATATAAATTTGAGTATGGAAATGAAAAAGTTATTGATTTGTAAATACTAATTCCCCCCCCCCCCCAGTATTATTTCCAATAGCTTCGGCTATCACAGCTGCAGTGTGCTCGTCTTGCTCCTAAACCTTTTTCCATGTTGTTATGGTCGTTGTTTTCTCCATGAGCATTTGTTCGTTATTGACATTCTGCTGATTGATCAAGCTCAGCGCGCGTTGCTCTCGTGCCCTAATCTCTGCAATCACACCTGCTTGCTGTGTATGAAGGAATTATCTCAGGAGCACAACCAAGTTCAGGCTAATGTTCCTCAACGCGCTGACAATGGCCTTGTCATCATCTGCCTCCGTGCTCAAGGCTCCATCAGGTAGTGCGACAGACCGGAGATCCAAGGATTGAACCAACTCTGTTGCTTGAGTGGTTCCCGGCGCCCAACTAGTTGATGTCGCACTACTCTGCCCCGCACCTACCTAGAGTCTATTTGTTTGGATGTGCAGCTCGCACAGACCCGACTGTATGGTGACCAGTGCTTACTTCTGTTGCTACTCAATCTCCTGCAGCGATTCGGCGGTTGTATCCCTGACCTTGTCACGAATGTCGTCCAAGTCACCTTGTGTCAAGGTGATGGGATCTAGTGATGATTTGGAGGCCTTGGTCTTCTTCTGCGACCCTTCTTTTTCTTGTTACCTGTTCCACTTCACCTGGAAGGGAGTGCTTCCCAGATCTCCACCACCCTGTTCTGATTTCCCTTCTTCCTCCATGTGCGGAGAAGGGGATTTCTGGGTCCTGTGAGAGCTACGCTCTTCCTGCCCTACTTGTTCCTTGGCAGCATGCTCTGCTTCTGCACGTGCCTTCTCCTCAGTTTCTTTCTTTTTCTTTTCAGCCAATTGCTGAACTTTCAACCAAGCCGCTACCTTCTTCTACTTTTCCGCAGACTTACTAGTCTCGACAGACAAATATGAGACTGTGTGCCAATATGCTGGCCAATGCTTGAGGACCACTGTGATGGCGTCATCTATGGTGAGGTATGGGAGATCGTACCACTTTTGGTCTGGATCCTTGCGTGCTCTGATATACACATGGTGGAAGTTTGCTTTGAACTCTGCGTACTCAAAGAGTTTATAAAAAATGGTTGGTGACAACTGCGGATTTTTGTTAATGGCTGCGTGGATGCTCGCCTCCATCACAATCCAAAATACTTTACTTTCGCGAACCCACTCAGTATCTTTTGTGGCCCATAGTGAAGAAAGATTCGCTGCTTCTGGAAGATCTGTCTCAATTAGAGGAAATTGGCTATCCTCCAGCAACTTCCACGTGACCAGCACAATTGAAAGGAGTAGCCACGAATAGTGAAACGTCTTGTTGTGGTCATGTGCCTCCCTGCAGTTCGCAAGGAACTTGTTGCACAGGTAGCGTGCCCAGTTGAATTGTACACCTTCCGCGCACTGAGTCACTAGCGAGACCATTGGTGCCTGTACTTCGTCTGCACGACACTCCCTCACCACCTTTCCGGCCAAGATCTGGGTGGCCACCTTCACAGAGAGGTCCATAATGCTCGAAATTGAACACTTGCGTGGCTTCTTGACAAGTGTGAACTTGTCCTTCATCTTCTCGGTGAGGTTGCGCTTGCTCGTCTTTCTGCCAAATGCCTTGGCCGGATTCAACCCAGAGTGAAGTAACAACGTGATCTGATGGATTAGCATATCTCTTATTGGTATCGGCCCACTCAGCCATAAACACCCGTCATGCATAAGAAAAAGCAGTTGTTTAATGACTGTCAGATTTGTAGGGGCGCAGTGGTAATGCGACACCCATAATAGATTCAATAATCCTACTTTGTTCACCCTGCAAATCCATTCCACCGGTTCTAGCGCAGTAACACCAGATTCCTTATAGAACACGCGCTTCATAAAAGTGTCGGTAGCCAAGTGGGGAAACCGCTCAATGTCCCCCAGGTCCCAATATTCAATCTTCAGATGTGGGATGTGCGCCAAGTGTAGACCTTCAAAGGTTATAGTGTTTGGCAACAGGGGTGTATTAAGGAGGAATTGTCCCTCATCTAGGTCCTTCAGGACGTTCACCTTGCCCTGGCGCAGAGGGATGTACTCTGGCAGCTTGGAAATGGGGTCTACCCTCTCAATATCAATATCTTCTACACCCTCCTCGGCCTCTAGGTCTACCACTTTACCCTTCTCCTGCGTGGTGGGATTTTATTTTCTCTGAGTCTGTGTAGCCAGATTTTTCCTTGGTGACTCGCACACCGGCAACATCTTCTTGTGTTTGTCCTTCTTTGGCTTGGGGACCTCTCTTGCTAACGTAGGCTTCAGCCTAGGCGACCTCAGCAACTTCGGCACTGCGGCGGGAACCTCCATACTCATGACCTTAGGGGAAGCTCCCTGAGAGGCAATAGACCCTCCAGCACTTACAGTTTCTGCGAGTGCAGACATGAAGTTGTTAATGAGCTGCTGGGTTTCCTCAAGTAACCTGTCAAACATAGAACTAGCCACCAAGTCCTCAAAGAACTCATGGTTCATGTGCAACAGATGGCACAACTCTGAAAATCTCATAATGCAAAGTGTTTCTTGTTGGACATCCATCTATAACTGATAGGAAAATTCGAATTCAAATCTGATCGTTCCCCCCAAAATCTACTCATAAATGCCAGATTGGCAGCAGATTTTCACATATCTCCTTCTTAAATTCAGCGTTAAATGTCGTCCCCTCGCTCCTCTTAGCCATTTTCTCACTGTCAAATCATGAACAATGACAGTAACGGCCACTTTCTGGCCGTCTCTTCTTCTATAGCGTAGCTCCCTTCGCGCTTCTGTCGATACTGTGACACTCTTTCATTCTGCGCAATCCTCTCGTCACGTAGCTCTACAACCTGGGAAGTGTAGTTTATAGTCCCGCGCCTCCTTGCAGCTTCCTGGAGCGCTAAGACTGTGCTTCGGTCATATAGTCATTTGGCTAGATCCCGGTGTATGGCTTCAATCGACTTCCATTTACCTTTCTTGGAAATGGATCTCCATTCAATTTCACCAGCTGAACTACTCCACCATCGGTAATCTCTTTGATGACATATGGCCCTAGCCAATGCAACCGAAATTTTCTTGGAAATTTATCAAACTTGTTGTGATATAATAGAACTAAATCATTTACCTTGAAGGTGCGCAGTTTGATGTGTCGATCGTGCCATGCATTTTTGCGCTCCTTCTGAACTCGCAGATGGAATCTAGCCAAAAATCTATCTTCCTCGAGTTTTATAAGGTGCTCGAGCCGCTCCTCCAGGGCTTCGCGGTCCACTTTTCCTGTGAACACCACTATGCATAGACTGGGCACAATATATTCCATCGGCATCACATCTTCTACACCATAAAACAGCCTGAAAGGCATTTGTCCAGTCAACTTCTTACTAGTTCTATAAGCCCATAGCATCGCTGGTACGCGCACGTCCCAATCATTCCTCTGCGCATAACAAACCTTTGTCAGCGCGTTCTCCAATATCTTATTAAACGCTTCAACCATCCCATTATCCTGAGGTTGATACGGTGTGCTCTTCTGATGACAAACTTGGAACTCCTTTGTCAGCATGCTGATTGTTTCATTAAGGAAATGCGTACCGCGATCACTCATCAAAATCTTCGGGCAACTGAACCTAGTTAGTACATATTCAAATAGGAACTTTGTTGTTGAATCCCCTATACAGTATTTCACAGGTTGTGCCTCTGCCCATATGGTCAAATACTTAGTCGTGGTGATGATATATCATGCACCCGTCTTCTTTCCTAGAGGTTGAATCAGTCCTACAAAATCAATTGCCCATTTCTCAAATGGCTGCAATGACATTTGCGAATTCAAAGGCAACTCATCCCTCAGCGATGGCTTGCCGGTCCTCTGGCATGCATCGCATGCCCTACAATATGCTTTGGAATCCTTTTGCAATGTTGGCCACCACAACCTAGCACGTAAAATCTTCTACGTTGTTGCTTTTCCTACATAATGGCCTCCCGCAACTCCTCCATGAGATTTAGTGAGGACACTGTTTCATTCAAACTTAGACACATAATGTTGCAATATTTCATCCGATCCCATTTTATACAAATGTCCTGCAATGACAGAAAAGTCTGTCGCGCGCACTACCAATTCCTTCTTTTGTTGACTAGTGTACCCTTTTGGAGCCGTTCCTGTAGTCAAGAAGTGCATAATATCCGCAAAATGATTGTCTGCGACGTGCACTACAAAGAGTTGCACGTCAGGTGGCCCCTCCTCTAAATTGGTAGGCTTCTCTCCTGTTTCAATGCGCAATAGATGATATGGCCCTGCATTTAATCGTCTTGGCTTCAAAATTACTTGAAAATCATATTCCTGAAACAACAGTATCCATCTGCATATTTTCCCCCCCAACATAGGCTTGTTGACCGGGTATTTTAATGCAGAATGGTCTGTATACATCTTAAACTTGCCGCCCAGCAAGTAGTGTCTGAACTTCTAGAGCGCATACACCATAGCCAAACCTTCGTGCTCTGTTGTTGAATAATTTTTCTCAGCCTTAGACAGTTTCCTGCTTGCAAACGCGATAGGGTGATCCAATTCTCTTTCATCAGCTTGTGTCAGCACTGCTCCCAGTGCAATACATGACGCATCCACATGCACATGGAATTCCTTCTTCCGATCTGGGAAGACTAGGATCGCCGCGGTGACCATTTTCTCCTTCAATATATCCAAACTCCACTGGCATTCTTCATTCCAACAGAATGTAGCATCCTTCTTCAACAGTTTTTCCATTAGCGCGGTAATCTGGGCATAACTCTTGATGAACTTCCGGTAATAACCAGTATGACCCACTGTTGCGCGTAGCTGTTTAACACTTCTTAGCACCTCCAAATTAATGATAACCGCTATCTTAGTTGGGTCCACCATTAATCCTTGTTTGCACACTACATGGCCTAGCAAGATTTGGAAAGGAACAAAGAACAAACATTTCTTCAAATTTAGCGCGATCTGATACCTCCGACATGTATCCAGCATCAAGCGTAGACTAGCTACATGGCACTTTACCAGCCCAAACACCGTCAAATCATCAAAGTAGACCTCCAAAAATGTGAATGAATTCCTTGAACGTCGCGATGACTACGCACGAAAAGATCATCGGCGCGTTCTTCAGTCCAAAAGGCGGTGCTAATGAACATCACTGAAACCTGAATTGACATTAAGAAAGAAAAACATATGTATATATATAACATTCAGTATGCACTCAATCACACCTTTAGATTATCATATACATAACTCAAAAAATTAAATGGGGAAACCAACACACCATCTTTTGCATCTAGTCCATACAATAGGTTCATACAACTCCTTATTCTTCATAAAATAATCAAGGGATTGAAAACTTGATTTCTCTTTTCTTCATTTCTCTAATATAGACTCAATGGCATAGTCCTATCAAACAACTATCCAACCCTTTCCCTCAAATCACATTCCTTTAAATGTACACCAATTCTATTATAAAGTAGTGATGACCCTAAAAACCTATAGCACGACCTTCTAACTCAAGGACGAAGTGTGTGAACTCTAAGTATGATTACAACTTTGGCATCTCAAGCTAAGAACATATGAACCCATGTTGGAGTCTTCCCTCACAACCTACTTGATGGATGGAGGTTTGAAGAGATCATGTTTGTATAGTTAGCCATAAGTGTACTTTCATTTCTACAAAGCCACAGCTTCCGACAAAATATTCAAACCAAATTATCCAAGGTAGCCTTTAACATTTTATTTATTTTTTAACTTTTTAAAAGAACCCAAGGCACACACACAGAGTAATTGTTTGTTAATTGGTCGTCACCAGGAATGGATTTTGACAAGTAATTGTTTGTTAATTGGTCGCTGACTCGCCACTATTAATGGATTAAGATAATAGCCCTTTAGACTACCAATCCCAAATTGATCTCAGTAGTTACACGTATTGTTAATGCATTACGACAGAAACACCATGACTGTTCGGTAATGGTGAACTGTTCAGCGAAATGAACAATGGGGGAGCTATGGTAGGCTCTACTGCCTTGCCTCGTTTTATGCAGGATGGATTTGTGGATTTTCTCAATCTGCCTCCTCTACCCCTGCCTTGTCTAAACATTCTGTAGGATTAATATGTTGCTCTTTTTCATCCCATGTTCTTCAACCCTTACCCCCTTTACATCTCCTAATCAAACTTGTCATCGCAGACATCTGCATTCTTATCATGGTTATCCCTCTTTTTATTTTTATGACCCTCATCCTATTCCCACCTCCATTGTTGTTGAACAGTGGAGTAGGAGTGCAGTGAAGAAGGTTAAACAAGTTTTGGCATGTGCCAACACATATGGCAATCGAGACCAAGGAGGAGACACAAACACAAACAGAGCAATGTTGTGATATGGAAGGAAACCATCAGAGTTTATGTCAAAAAGGGCTTCTATATGGAAGCGTTGAGGATGTATTATCAAATGCAATGCTCAGGCATAAATCCCGACAAGTTGGTGTTTCTGTCTCTAATCAAAGCATGCAGCAGCCTATCAGATCTCCAAGCAAGTAGAAAGATTCACAAAGATGGGATTGTTTAAAGTTATTCCCTTTCAATGGAAAATATAGGTTTTTGTATTTATAGCACACAGGATTTCATTAGAAAATATAGGTTTTTGTATTTAGGGTACACATAATTTCTACAAATTCATTGCATAATTGTCTTCATAGATAAAAGTTATTAGTACATTTAATACTAAACATATGAAACCCAAATCCTTTCTAAGCCGGAAGGAGAACAAAAAAAAACCCCAAATTTTCAGAACTAAAAAAGTGAGATAATAATAGAAACCGATATGAAACCCAGATCCATTCTAACCCAGATGCAAAATAAATAAATAAAACCCCAATTTTTCAGTGCCAAAAAAGTGAGATAACAAAAAAAATCCACATACCAAACTATAGCAAAAATTTGAAAAGACGACAAACATTAAGAGCCAAGGAAGAGGAAAACTCTCAGTTATCCCAATTTGGTTGTACTGCTGCGCCCACATTCATTGTGTTGGGAATACCCCTAGTTTTTTCCATTCACTGCGTTGGTAATGCCCCTAGTTTTTCCATTCTGTTGTTTTTCTTAACACTGATGCTAGAGATAGCCCCTCACCAGTGTTGTTGTTGGAAATCGGGGGCGATTGAGAGCAATCCCTCCTGCAAACATATTTTCAAGGTGAATACAAAGCTTGAAATGAAATTTGGTAATGCCCCTAGTATTGAGCTTGTAAACTATATGTGGTTAGAAGAAAATAATAGGGTCAGTAATCAAGTTCCTTCCTTCCTATGGTTCCTGACTAAGCAACTTCTTGCACAACCAAAAGTGAATAGCTTTGTTCTCTTCTCTCTGATGAACCTGGCACTAACTTGTTGTCTTGTTTTTCCGATGCCTGGCTTTGCTTGCTATGTCTCTCTCTGTATCTCTATTGTTTTCACTTATGGGTTGGAAGTATGTCGTCTTATTCATTCCTAGGAGCAGGGTTTTTGTATCCTATTCAACGACAAGAGATATTATGTTGCTTTTCTTAAACACCGATGGTAAAGATAGCCCCTCACCAGTGTCAGTTGCTGGAAATCGAGAGCGACTGGGAGAAATCACACCTGCAAACATATTTTCAATGTGAATCGGGAGCTTGAAATGTGGTTGCTGGAAATCAGGGGCGATTGGGAGAAATCCCACCTGCAAACATGGCACCAGAAATATCCTACAATATGCAATGTGTTCAGCTTTCATGGATAAGACGAGCACTCAGAAAGAATACCATCATAACACAATGGTATCGGTGTCTACAATCATAACTGCAGACTTGAGACTGGAAGGTCAAAATCAATGAAAAATGTATTGGTATCCAGTTTCAAAGAGACTAAGCCATTGGACAGACTCTAACCCCAATGCCTACATAAACCCTAGGTGTTAAAGGGTGCATGTTCTGAAGCTAAAGAAACCCTTGTGAAAAGAATACAAGGGAATACCTGAATCATCCAGAGAGCGGCGGTGTCGGCAGCAACTCCCCACATAGCAGCGGTTGTGATGTCTGAGGGTTGTGGTCATCCTAAGACAGTTGGGTGATTTCCTGTCCCTTTGGTCGAGCTAGTTCCTTCCTGGTCTTTCTGAATGGGCCTTACCTGGCCTTCTTCGTTGTAGCTCAGTTCAATGAGGTTTCTTTTTCTATTTCTTTTTCAAAGAATGGATGGAGTGACTTATAACAATATCCCAACTGTTACAGTAAACTATACAGTCAGGAAATCCCTAATAGTAAGAATAGAAATATCCAACTGTAAGGAAAGCAATAGTATGGAAACAAAGAAAGCATCGTATGGAAACCCTAACTGTAAGGAGCACATCGTAGCTTGTATGCTAGTATTGTATGTGAAAACTTTCTATGCATTATGCAATTTCAAACTGCCCATAGCAGCATTCATTGCCAAGACTTCGATATGGCATCATATATTGATTCCTTCGCGTAACGAACTAGTGTATGGGCCAGTGTATTATTTCCATATTAACCACTCTCCTTCGGAACCCCTAAATTGACAAGATGACAGCTTCTAATCCGATGTTGTTGCACACAGGGCAGCAAGAATCCCAACTACACTACCAGCAGCAGAGATAGCATGCCAGGAATCTAGCAAATAAATAGCTCCATAAACATCATTCCTAGGAGCAGGGTTTATGTATCCTATTCAACGACAAGAGATATTTTTCTTAAACATAGATGGTAGAGATAGCCCCTCACCAGTGCTATTGCTGGAAATTGAGAGTGATTGGGAGAAATCACACCTGCAAACATATTTTCAAGGCAAATCGGGAGCTTGAAATGCGGTTGTTGGAAAATCAGGGGCGATTGGGAGCAATCCCACCTGCAAACATGGCGTTGTTGCCGGAAATCGAGAGCCATCGAGAGAAATCACACCTGCAAACATATTTTCAAGGCGAATCTGGAGCTTGAAATGCGGTCGCTGGAAATCAAGGGCGATTGGGAGCAATCCCACATGCAAACATGGCGAATTTGGAGGTTGAAATGAAATTTGGGGAGGCGAAATTGACTTTTATCTCTCTTATTTTTCATAATATTGGTGGCTAAAATATAGTATTTGTTGACACCTAATCTTAAACGGATGGGTGAACTGGACAGTCATCCAGAAGATGAACTGATCCATCATATTTATGTATATAAATATATGTTACCTAATGAATAAGATAATCAGTTTCTCTCGCTCATTCATTCTGGAGTTACCCTGGCTTGACATGGTATCAGAGCACAGGTCCCAGAAATAGTTGTAACTCCTGCCTGAGAGCTGCTCAGTCTCTGACATCCCTGAAATAGTTGAAGACTGCCGCTGCCTGAAGACTGCCGCTGCCTGGAGACTGTCGTTGCCTGCAAACGCCTGGAATTTCAAAGCATTGAAACGCTTTGAATTAGGTAATGTATGGCTGTTATGAAGGATTTTTCCTGCTGCCTGTATTAAATATTTGGTTCGCTGCTTGAATTAAATACTTGGAACCTGCGTGGGGTAGCGTTCATTGGAACCTCCGCTCATCGTATGTTCCTTCTCCTTTTTTTCCCTATCCTCTCCTCTGGTTGGATTTGGAGTTGCTGTCCGGATTTCACCACCAGCAACACGACCGTTCGTTTCTCCCCTCTTCTGCGAAAACTGACAGTTGAATGAATACTTGGAACCTGCCCGCTACCTGTATTAAACCTGGCCTATAGTCGCTATTTGAATGACCGTGGAGTTCGAATAATCCAAGAAGAACGAAGGCAGTTCTGTTGAATTCCGTGTGTAAGATCCTGCGTGAGTAGTTCCATCCTGCGTGGAGTTCGAATAACCCTGGAGTTCGGGTTCGTTTCCTGGTCCGCTGCCTGTTGAGTCAGTTCGTGCATTGATATATAATGAGCAGAATGAGCATGGATGTGTAGAAAATCACCTGGTCCGCTGCCTGTTGAATCACCTGGTCCGCTGCCTGTTGAATCACCTGGTCCGCTGCTTGTTGAGTCAGTTCGTGCATTGATATATAATGAGCAGAATGAGCATGGATGTGTAGAAAATCGAGCAATGGTGTGTGTATGGTGTGCAGAACAAGTTTAGACAGTGAAATGATGAAATAATGTAACTCTGAGTCAATCACTGGCAATGAAATATGAATCTCTAGCTTCGATAAGGAGAAATGGGTGCAACGCATAAATTCTGAATTGATGTAGTGGATTAATATGTGTGTAAACTTTCTAGTAAGATAGTTATGCATAGATTTAATTGTAAGAGGAGATCTTGCTGCTAATGAACCCTAATTCATGTATTATTACACTTTGCATGAATGAGAGAATTGTGAAGAGATGTTAATCTTTTAACATCAACATGGAATTGTTCAAAGGCTTGAATTAAACACACTGAATGTAGAGGCTGCATTGACATTTGCAAAAAAAATTGAGTTGAAGGAATGAGTGATATTTGAGATGTGTTTCACCGAAGGATGGAGACTTTATGAACCTAATGATTTTTAATGATTTTTTCTCCATAGCAAAATCATTTTTTTAAAAGCAGCGGAAGTTTTTTTTAAGAGATTTTTTTTTTTTCATCAAAAGTATATATCAGCAAAAGTTTTTTTATATCAGCAGAAGTAACCTTTTACAGAATGCATTCAATCATCTCTATGATAGGAATAGTTCTCACTGGCAAGGAGAACTATCCTGACTGGTCCCGGATGGTACAACACACCTTCATTTTCAATGAGCTGTGGAAAGGAGTGTGTGTCGGAGAAGGAGACAGTGACCCAGAAAAGCCTACATCAGACAAAGAGCTTGCCATCTGGGAAAACAAGAACAGCAAAGCATATGCATTAATAGTAGCGTTTGTAAATAAGGAGGTGAGTCGTCACCTTACAACATGTTCAACTGCCTTTGAAGCTTTATAAAAGCTGAAAGAGTTCTATGACTCACATTCTGCACTTGAAGTTGTGCAACTTATGATTAAACTCTTCACTCTTGAACTGCAAA
>APFE031703226.1:125654-137969 GCA_000404065.3 Pinus taeda
GATCACGCAACCAATCAGTTCCAACAGATTCCACAACAGAAGCAGAATACGTGGCAGCAGCTGAAGCAACAAAAGAAATTGTGTGGCTCAAAAAAATTCTTGAAGATTTGCAGGTGAAACAAGTACAATCAACTCCACTCATGATTGACAACACCTCTGCAATAAAGTTGGCCAAGAACCCAAAGTTTCATGATCGTACAAAGCATATCAATACTAAATATCATTTGATCCGACATCATGTTGAGGCAAAAACAATCCATCTCCGCCATGTTCCACAAATGAGCAAATTGCAGACATCTTCACCAAAACGCTTGGAAGAGAAAAGCTTGAAAGATTCAGAACGATGCTTGGACTCACCAACATCCCTTCAGATTAAGGGGGGGAATGTTGACACCTAATCTGAAACGGATGGGTGAACTGGACAGTCATCCAAAAGATGAACTGATCTGTCATATTTATGTATATAAATGTATGTTACCTAATGAATAAGATAATCAGTTTTCTTTCGCTCATTCATTCTAGAGTTACCCTGGCCTGACAGTATTTATCTATTTTTGAAATATTTTTTAGGCGAACTATAGAAAATGGGTTTAATATAAAAAAATTGCCCCTTTAAAATGCAAAACCCCTTAAATTTCGCCCATGGGCTAAAATTCGCCCCTAAAATTTTCTATGCCAACCACCCTAAATAGCACATCTCTTTAGTGCAATATACTTTCAAGTCCCAATATATGTACAAGATAGATTTAAGTGCACTTTGTGATTGTGAATGTGCAATCACAGTGCTCCTTCAACAATTATCCCACTTGTGTGCACTAATAAGTAAATTTATTAAATAGTTGTAGCAAGCTATTCAAATGCATTGATTAAGAAGTGTAGGGCATTCAATTATATGGTTGTGGCATAATTTACACCACGAACATTCCTCCAATAAATTGGTGAGGAAGAATCACATTGAGTCCCAAAATGCCATGATATAACCCAGCTACACATTCAATTGATTTTCAAACCTAAGGGACTTAAAAGCAATTTGGACATAAGGCCATTGCATTCACCAAACACTCCACAATCTAAGAAATTGACAATATTGTTGTGATTCAATGTCCCTTCAAATTAACAAACAAGAGGATGCTAGACCAACAGGAGGCCTTTAATCGCACCAATTCAATCAAACTAATAACTGAAGCTCTCAACCAATTCAACAAAACTCCTCTCTCTTTCATCATATTCCTCAACTTTACTACATCCTCCCATCTGCGTGTATCCGCGTACATGTTTGACAACAGTACATAATATCCAGCATTAGTTGGTTCTAATTCACACAAAAATCAGGCCAGGCTATATGTGTTAAATATACCATAGGATTTACATCCAAAATTTAGTATATTATGTCAATTATTTGACACAATTCCATATGTTTGTTCATATTCTTTATGGCTTGAACTTATCAGCATATTAAAGGACTCACCCAATTTAGGTCAAAACATACCGTTCTCTGTACATATATTATATTCTACTGAATATTATGCAAATATTACTTTGAAAGTATAGACATATTCATCGCTTGGTTCAATTAGCATCACCAGTAATCTCCACAAGAACATAGTCCATCCTTAAAATGGTGGAATCTGTTTGCATCTCTCACAATAATTTCTCGCTCAACAACCTTGGAGATAAACTTGGTGGCATTGTGGCAGTCACTACACACACGAAGGTTCTTCATGATACGAATGGGGATGCCTGGGCTTGTGCTGATGATCCCAAAACTAATGGCTATCTTCTCACTATGACTGCATAGAATGTTTTCCTTAGTCTCCTCATCCACATCCTGCAGAACAAGATTTGTGTCAGGCACATAACCTGCCGTCCTCATTTGCCCATACAAGATTTCCAACATTGCATAAATTTTTTCAGACTGAGGATGTGTTCTGTCTCCCACGAGGAATGTATGAACCTCTCTATGTACCGCAACAGCACTGCATCCTGGTTGCTTCTTCACTCCCCTCTCTTTCATCATATTCCTCAACTTTACTACATCCTCCCACCTGCGTGCCTCAGCATAAATGTTTGACAACAGTACATAATATCCAGCATTGGTTGGTTCTAATTCAAAGAGGTGTTTTGCTGCTTGTTCTCCAAGCTCAATATTGCAGTGAATTCTGCAGGCACCAAGCAAGGCTCCCCACACATTTGCACTAGGCTCTAATGGCATCTTTTTGATAGTGTCATGTGCTTCATCTAGATGCCCTGCACGCCCAAGAAGGTCAACCAAGCATGCATAATGTTCCAGGTTAGGTGCAAGGCCATAATCTGACTTCATGCACTGAAAGTATTGCCATCCCTGGTCAACTAACCCTGCATGAGAGCAGGCAGTCAAAATAGCTGTGAATGTGATATGATTTGGCTTTGTGCCTGTCTGTTGCATTTGGGCAAAAAGAGAGAGAGCCTCCTCACCATGTCCATGAATTCCATATGCCAGGATCATTGTAGTCCATGACACAACATCTTGTTCAGGTAATCTTTCAAACAATTTATGAGCAATGCCAACATTCCCACATTTGGCATACATGTTTATAAGTGCAGTGCCCACAACAGCATCAGATTCAAATCCACTTCTAATTGCATAACTGTGGATCTGCTTCCCTAGTTCAAGAGCCAATAAATAGGCACATGCAGACAGAACAGTAACCATAGTGATGGAGTTGGGTTTTATACCCTGGGTTTGCATTTCAATGAATAAGACCAGTGCTTCAAGAGGGCACGCATTCTGGGAATAAACAGCAATCATTGCATTCCATAACACAACATTTTGTTTAGGCATGATCTCAAACAATTTGCGGGTAATGTTAACATCCCCACATTTGGCATACACATTTACAAGCCCAGTGACCACACCAACATCAAATTCGTATCCAGATTTAATTGCATAGCTATAGATCTGCTTACCTTGTTCCAGAAGCAACAAATCAGCACAAGCAGGAAGAACACTAGCCATGGTAATTGAATCAGGTTTTATACCCTGGACTTGCATCTCATGGAAAAACGCCAAGGCTTCACGGGGATGGCCATTCTGCGAATAACCAGCAATTATTGCAGTGCATGACACAACATTTTTTTCAGGCATGCTCTCAAACAATTTGTGGGCAATGTTAACATCCCTACATTTGGCATACATATTTACAAGCCCATCGACCACACGAACATCAGACTCAAATCCAGTTCTTACTGCATAACCATGGATCTGCTTACCTTCTTCCAGAAGCAGTAAATCAGCACACGCAGGAAGAACACTAACAATGGTGACTGAGTTGGTTTTGATACCCTGTAGTACCATTTCATTGAAAAAAGCCAAGGCTTCATGGGGATGACCATTCTGGGAATAACCAGCAATTAATGCAGTCCATGTCACAACATCCTTTTCAGGCATTCTTTCAAACAATTTGTGAGCAAGGCTAACAATCCCACATTTGGCATACATGTCCACAAGCCCAGTGCCTACAACAACGTCAGATTCAAGTCCACTTCGTATTGCATAAGCATGGATCTGTTTACCTTGTTCCAAAGCAAATAATTCTGCGCACACAGATAGCACACTAACTATCGTGATTAAGTTAGGTTTTACATCCACAACTTGCATTTCATTGAAGAATGCCAAGGCTTCGTGGGAGTGACCATTTTGGGAATAACCAGCAATTATTGCATTCAAAGACTCAACATTTTGTTTTGGCATTCTTTCGAACAATTTGCAGGCGATGTTAACATTCCCACATTTGGCGTACATGTTTACAAGCGCATTCACCACAACAGCATCAGATGCAGCTTCACTTTTTATTGCATAACCATGGATCTGCTTACCTAGTTCTAAAGCAAATAAATCACCACATACAGATAACACACTAGTTATAGTAATTGAGTCCGCTTTTATACCCTGGGCTTGCATTTCATTGAAGAATGTCATGGCTTCACGGGGATAGCCGTTCTGAGAATAGCCAGAAATTATTGCAGTCCATGTCACAGCATTTTTTTCGGGCATTATTTCAAACACTTGGCGTGCATTCTCTAAATTTCCGCAGTTAGCGTACATTGAAGCCAACGCAGTACCCACAAAAATATCCGAATCAAATCCGCTTGCGATGATATCTTCGTGAATCTTTCTGCCTGCTTGGAGATCTGACAGGCTGCCGCATGCTTTGATTAGAGACAGAAACACCAACTTGTCGGGATTTATGCCTGAGCGTTGCATTCGATAATACATCCTCAACGCTTCCATATAGAAGCCCTTTTTGACATAACCTCTGATGGTTTCCTTCCATATCACAGCATTGCTCTGCTTGTGTTTGTGTGTCTCCTTCTGTGAAAATTGGTCTCGGTTGCCATATGTGTTGGCACATGCCAAAACTTGTTTAACCTTCACTGCATTCCTACTCCGCTGTTCAACAGCAATGGAGGTGGGAATAGGATGAGGGTCATAAAAATAAAAAGAGGGATAGCCATGATAAGAATGCAGATGTCTGTGATGACAAGTTTGAGTGGGAGATGTAAAGGGGGTAAGGGTTGAAGAACATGGTATGCAAAAGAGCAACATATCAATCCTACACAATGTTTAGACAAGGCAGGGGTAGAGGAGGCAGACAGAAAATCCACAAATCCATCCTGCACAAAACGAGGCAAGGCAGAAGAGCCTACCATAACTCCCCCATTGTTTATTTCGCCGAACAGTTCACCGTTACCGAACAGTCATGGCGTTTCTGTCGTAATGCATTAACAGTACGTGTAAAGGCTATCAATTTGGGATTGGCAGTCTAAAGGGTTATTATATTAATCCATTAACAGTGGCGAGTCAGCGACCAATTAACAACAATTACTATGCGTGCGTGCCTTGGGTTCTTTTAAAGAGATGATTTTTTGTTTTGTTAAAAGCTACCTTGGAAGTACACTTAATGGCAAACCATACAAACATGAGGTCTTCAAACCTCCATCCATCAAGGAGGTTGTGAGGGAAGACTCCAACATGGGTTCATATGTTCTTAGCTTAAGCAGACTAATTGCTAGTTTACTGTATATATCCTTCCAAACATGTTTATATCTTCCCTTTTTTTAAGCAGAATTCCATGAAAAAGAGTGAAGAGTTGACATCAACTCATATGTATTATCTTCAATAGATAAGAGTAAAGTTCCATGAAAAATAATGCATCCACCATGGTCTAAGAGTAAAGAGTTAGACATCAAACTTATTTGTATTAAGGAAGA
Organism: Pinus taeda; assembly: GCA_000404065.3. Taxonomy (NCBI): domain Eukaryota; kingdom Viridiplantae; phylum Streptophyta; class Pinopsida; order Pinales; family Pinaceae; genus Pinus; species Pinus taeda. The sequence continues at coordinate 130,905 of APFE031703226.1, forward strand.
TCCTATTAATAGTTATGTTAACGTGGATGAAGTTCATTCGGCACAAAATCGGTCTTTAAGTTATTGATTTAGTGCTCAAGGAAGATTCTAGGTTGGTATATTAGCATAAAAAAATTTATAATAGATTTATTTAAAATTTTTAAAGTAAATTATGTGGAAATTTATTAATGTTACAAAGAAGATTCTATGTTGTATATTAGCATCATTTTTTTATAATAGATTTATTTAAAATTTCGAAAGATGAAAATAAATTTTGAGGAAATTCATTAATGTTTAAAGTATTTAGAGTTATAGTGAAAATAAATGTATGTTATTTTTTTTTATTTTTGCACTGATTAATAGAAGAATCTTTTTTTATATTATAGGTTGGAAATCAAATTTTATTTTAATAATATATCTTTATATTTATTCTCTCTTGTTGTAAATTTTTTTCTATAACATGTTTCTATTTCTCTTCAACCTTTCTTGTGAGCTCATCTTGAATTAAATCTTATTTTTTTCTTTTTTTTGGCTTATTCCTCTTACATTTATTTCTCTCTATTTGCCTTCAAGTCAATCTTCCTATCTTTAGCCTCAAATATCATCCATTTCATTAGTTATGCAACTTCTTCCTCTCGCTTTCTTCTAAGTTCCTATTTTATTTTATTTTGCTCTTTTTATGGTTTTTCCATCTTGTATGGATTTTCTATAAATGTCTTCTTTGAGTCCTATCTCCTCGAGTCTTTTGGCCTATCAACTTTTTTATTCATTCTTTCAACTATAACTAATCTTTATTTATTTTATTTGTTCATTAGTCGGTAAAGTTTTAAAAGTTATTAGATGAAATTTTTTCCACATTTCCAAAACTTTATCTCAATCATGGACATTCTCTAAGAATAATTCATCTTCCTAATACTCATGATTGTATGGAAAGGACAAAGATATTAGATCATAATGCTTAGTCACCCATCCTTTGGAGTCATGTCTTCTAAATTGCCCAAGCGAGAATTTGTATTCAAGATGACTAGTTGTTTCTTGTCTTGCATGATTTTGGTCCTTTATCAAGTGATGGTCTAGCCTAAAACCATAAGGAATAAAAAAAATCTTCACTTCCTTCAACAAACAAGAATTGAACCCTTGAAGGGCTATCTAATAAGACATCTCACCCAAAATAATTCTATCAAGTACACACTTAGGAAAAATACGAGGTGTTGTAGTTGCAAGACAAGTCCTTAAATAAGTCAAGTCCTTTTATACAAAGAAAATTTTAGGGGTTAATATTCATAGATAGATTAATTTTCCATACTTGTTTTCCAAAAATAATTTCCGATTTCCGATTTTTCAAAAAGCGATTTGCCTAAATTTTATAGGATACAATTATTTTACGTTAAAAATCACCAAAATTTTATAGAGACGATATAAAATCATTAGAAATTTGAATATTTTTGAAAAAATATCACCAAACATTTTATAGTTTGCATATTAGGGACTAGTAAGATTCATCAAGGTTTTAAAACACTAAGATTAATTAACATCCTAGGCCAATAGTAATACATTCTCGCTATCCATAATAGAATGATGAATGCTCTTACTGTGGATGACAACCTAGATGATAAAGTCTAATTGAGCCACAAGGCGAGGGGTATTGCTTTCATGACTAAAAACAACTAAGCTAGAATCCGAAGAATCCACACATCCGATAGCCAAAAGAAAAGTCTTCTTTTGGGTGGGACAGTTTTGCAACACCTTGAGGATCAACATAGGTGATGGAGACTAAGCCAATTCTTCAAATACATTATAATTTTGAGTAGCCCTAGAACGAAGGTTGAAAGTTGATTTATGAATAACGCCCTTGAGAGGCTTAATAGTTGGCTAAATAGGAATCATGGGCAGAGTAAGATTGGATAAAAGTTGATGCTAAACTAGTAGGTTGATCAATAGCCTAACTGTTCAGAGGATTCGCATTACCATAGTCCTTATTTTGTGTATCCACCATAAAATCATATTTAGGCTTTGTGTAGGAAAACATTAAAACCATGTTAGAGGGAGAAGGGTCTTGGGAAACCATGTGGGTCTCTTGATTGGGAAACGGGTTGGTCAACACAATGGGAGAAGTGGAGGATTTTAGAAATGGTTTCACTTTCGCGTGGTGAGGACATTCATGAGTAAAGTGCTCCTCATTGAAAATAAATCATGGGTAGTGAGGCTTTCGTTTCTCATTAGAGGACTGATTTATTTGTTTATCCTACGGTGAAGAATATTGGTTTTTTTTCCTTTTCCTTTCTTCTTACTTCCTGGTTGTTGTTGAGATTTTCCTTTATCAGATGAAACGACATTTATCTCGGAAGAAGAATACGCAAGAGGATTGGATGAAGGGTTTTGGGAAGATGTGGTGAGAGCAGTATCAAATGGTTTACTCACCGTCTATGAATTGGCAGAACCAATGATGCCATCAACAACATGAGATTATTTACCAGGAGTTGTAGGAACAAGGTTCAAAGCTCTCAGAGCATATGGTATGTTTTCATAGAGCTTGCCAGATTGGGTATAGATGAGGTCCAAATATTGGGCACGAGAAATCACTTGCTCTTTAGTGACAACCTCTACTTTAGCTACATCCTTTGTGATAGATGGAAACATGGATTTAATGAATCATTCCACCAAAAATTGATCCAAAACATAGGTTGTAACCACCAGGCGATGATGTCGCCACTCATGAATGCGATCTGAGATGTGAGTAGTCTTAGTTTGTTTAAATTTGGTCAAACGTTTCATTCCAGTTTCATACCAGATGGGTAACTAGAAATGTGTGAGGAAGGTGGTAGCTAAAGAACTGAAACGAAGCTCTAGGTAACTCAATGTACCATTTAGTTGTAACACCTGTAAGAGTACGTTGGAAAAGATGTAATTGAATGGAATCATCAATAAGGGAGTTCAAAGAACACCACAAATGATACTTCATGACATGGGTCAATGGGTCTTCTCTAGGATTCCTATTGAATTTTGGGATATCAAAATGCAATTTGGTAGGAATTATCAGCCACCAAGGTAAATGAGTGATAGGATCGTTGGTGAGTCGAGTCATGTATTGAAATTCGAGAGTTGCCACGAAGATAATTTCTAGTTACAATCTGGTGGAGGTGTTGATGGTGCTAGACCTACCAACATTCAGGAGATCTCCCTGAAATGAAGTATCAATCAGACCTCACACCGTTTGGTGTAGGAATCCCATCTGGTATAAAGGACCAATTTCCAAATCCTGAAATATTTTCCTTGGCTCTAGTTGTCACCACAAGAGAGTGATGCAATGGTATATTTGAAAAGTAAGGGGAGTGTCCTTGGTGAGTGTGCAGTGAAATTGTGTTGAGGTTCTACTACAAATGGGGGGGAGAAAAAAGTGAGCCTCTAAGTGAGAGGTAATAGTACAACCCAGGGAGAGACACACATGAACCAGAAAGACCCGTCTAACATTCAGCGAAATAGTCCACAATAGGTGAGACGGTCGTGACGACCAACAAACAAGGAAATATTTGTCTAGTATCTCGAGGAATAGTCCACAAGGATGAGAAATCGATAACAACTATTACATCACATTCTCAACAAGATAAGAACTAAAATAAGCAAAATATTTCAACTATCTTAGTATATGTGAAAGCAAACATGAAATAAAAATGTCGACAAAATAGTCTTACAACATTCATATTCCATGCATGAAGAATGTGTTGGCCTCAAAAGGCTTATGGTATTAAGAAAAATTTTGAAGACAAATGTTTATAATGTACATCACTATCCCCAGTAGTGGGACACTTGAGCCACTCCTTGCTCCTCAAAGAACTAGATGATCTCTCTAATGCCTTGTGGGAGGAGCCAAGGTGAAAATTCCTTTTCTCATATAATGAGGGGGTATATATAACCAAAGGGGTGATGCTTCCCCCTTATGACTATTTGTGATCTAGGTGGATGTTGGTGACCACCCACCTATCCCATTTGGACCCCCACAACTGTCTCTTTTAGTTTTTCAGTTTCCTTATTTGTAGCACAATTTACTATTTTTAGCATTTTTTTGGGCCCTGAACTTACGGAGCCATTTTGAGGCCCTAAACAACGTTTTTTGAGAAATCTGGGAGCAACATGGGTCGATGGACCGATGTTGCTCTTCCTAAAGTTATAGTGCTTGGATATATCTTTCTAACGAGCTATTGTACGCGTCAAATGAAGATCAGGTGCCAAAGTTACGACCTCGGGAAGTTGATGTACCAACTTACCTAAAACAAGGCGCACAATTTGGAGTTTCATCTTCTAGGGTTAGGTTTTGGGATGTTAAGGGTTTTCCATTATTTCTCGACAATAAATAGGCCTTCGAGCCTCATTGTAACATAGTTCAGAGACATGTAGTTACCATATCTCTTCTCAAAGATAAGCTACCATCGCCCTAGCTGGTTTATTTCCATTTCTGTTTGTAAGCATATTTTAGTATTTTACATTAATGAAATGAAGTATTATTTCCACTGCATCTTTGTGTATATGGTTATCTCTGTATTTTTTTTCGATCCTGTTTAAATCCAGATCAATGGTATCAGAGCAGTCGGTTTTTTTCTCTGTTTTTCTTAGCATGTCCCCAATGAGGTCGAGATATAAGGAGTTAGGGCTTGAACTGGTCGAACCTTTGCAAGACTAGCCTCACAAATCTCAACGGCCTCCCATGGTGGATGAAAAGAAAGACGAGGGGGTAGGAAATCCTATCAAAATCTTGCTTGAAGAAGACCTCGAATGACAAAGGAATGCGATGATGGACAACTTTGCCCAGGGCGACGCATTGGCTTCCAATAGTTACTCTGGAAACACCACACAGTTTAAGGTACAAGTTAATTTTGAAATCCCCATCTTCGAGGGTCAAATAGACGCAGATGCCGTAGATAAATGGTTAAATCTTCTAGATGGGTATTTTTCTGTTCATGATTTTCTAGTCAGGAAAAGATTGTTTTCGCTCTTCTCAAAGTATCCCCCCACATCAAGGACTGGTGGGAAACCTACTGCGAGCAAAAGAATGAAAGTACAGGCTCACTATTTTCAGTCGCACCCACTTGGGATTCATTTCGAGATGTCGTCAAGGAGCAGTACTACCCTGTCAAAAGCTATGAGGACAAATACATCAAATGGACAACACTGCGGCAGGGAAGGGACCAAGATGTGCCGGTGTTCACAAACATTTTTCATACCCTTCGCACATAGTTGGGTATCAAGGACTTTGAGCTGCATTTGGTACTCAAATACTACGGCTACCTACACAGATACATCCAAGAAGAGATGGAGTTCCTGAACATCTCCTCACTCGACACGACGTACCGATACGTTGTCAAAATCAAGCAAAAGTTCAAACGAAAGAAGCGAAACTTTGGATCTGCAAATCTGAAGACCAAAGGACAAATCCAAGGCGAAGTGACCCAAGGCAACTCGTTGAAGCCGCAATAAAAGAACAACACCATGAAGTCAAAGAAGGACACAGGAAAGTGGTGTGAGTTCCACAAGAATCCCACTCATAACACAAGTGAGTGTCAGACCAAGCAGTTGTTAGTGGCCAAGTTGAAGGCTTCAGAATCATATGTATGTTCTGACCCTGAGTTAGAACCCGACAAGGGGAATGGCAAAGGGAAGCAAATCATTGATGTGGAGCCCAACGTCATTGTTGCCACCGCTAAGATCCAGAAGAATGAGCCTGAAGACCCAGAGGAGGGGGAGCGTCTTTTCCACTCATAGATGTGGGTGAAGGGTTCACCGCTACAATTCATTGTCGACAGTGGTAGCCAAAAGAACCTCATTTCAGTAGAGGTCGTGAAGCAGTTGGGCCTACCGACTACACCACACCCGCAACCCTACAGTATCAGGTGGCTTCATGAAGGACGAGATCTCAAAGTTTTCCAGTAGTTCCACCTTCCCTACAACATCAAGCCCTTCGCAGACGAGGTATTGTGTGATGTTACACCTCTGGATGTTTGTGATGTACTATTAGGCTAGCCATACTTGTGGAGGCGACATGTTGTGTATGAGTCAAGGCCTCGCGCTGTCATTATTTATTTGAATAATTCATTATACAGGATATCGGTGGTAGCCCCACCTACCACCACCTCTTTGATCACTGCCATGAAAGGTACCAAGCTCATCTCCCATACTAGGAAATTCATTTTCTGTCTGGTTTGTTCCCAAAGTAAGGGGAAGATCGTCACCACATCGATGATCCGCGCGAAGGGTTCCCCCACACAGCAACAGCAATAGAGGGATACGGTCATGAAAGAACAGAGGAACAACTTCTCCACACCCACAGGGGTACCACACAAGCTTCAGGTGGGCAACAAAGTCTGGTTGCATCTGCAGAAAGAATGCCTTACAAGAGCCCATCAGAAGCTTCCACCACGCCGACATGATCCTTACACCATTACCAAGGCTGTGGGAAATAATTCTTTGGAGCACAACATTCCTCCATTCCTTCACCTGCACCAAGTATTCAATGTGTACCGCCCTCCACCATGCTTCCCACCATTATTGGACACATCCGAGATTGCAGAACAACTCAACTAGGAACAAGCTCAACAGATGGAGGAACTCAACACAATGGGGACCATTACTTCCTAAGGAGGGAAGAATGATCCAGGTGGATGTTGGTGGCCACCCACCTATCCCATTTGGACCCCCACAATTGTCTCTTTCAGTTTTTCAGCTTCCTTAATTGTAGCACAATTTACTATTTTTAGCAGTTTTTCGGGTCCTGAACTTCTGGAGCCGTTTTGAGGTCCTAAACGACGTTGTTTTGAGAAATATGGGAGCAACATGGGTCCATGGATTGATGTTTCTATTCCCAAAGTTATATTGCTCGGATAGATCTTTCTAATGAGCTATTGTATGCATCAAACGAAGATCGAGTGCCAAAGTTACGACCCCGGGAAGTTGATGTACCAACTTACCCAAAACGGGGTCCACAATTTGGTGTTTCATCTTCTAGGGTTAGGTTTTGGGATGTTAAGGGTTTTCCATTGTTTCTCAACAATAAATAGGCCTTCAAGCCTCATTGTAACACAGTTCAGAGGCATG